>OZ004714.1:55341573-55541573 GCA_963924515.1 Vespertilio murinus | reverse complement strand
TCTCTTCCCTCTGAGATTTGTCAGTCTGTTCCATGTTTCCATGCCTCTGGTTCTACTTTATTAATCAGTTTATCTTGTTCATTAGATTCCTGGTTCATATATTTTAATTTTTAGATTCTATTTTTGATAGATATGTATTTATTGCCATTTTATTTTTCAGACTTTTAATCTTTTTTCTCTTGAAGAAGACTCTTTAACATCTACACTAATAAAAGAGAAACATGCAAAATGACCATCATTCTGCTACACCCACCAGCCAATCAGGAGTGAGTATGCAAATTAAACCAACAAAGATGTCAGTGGCCATGGAGCTGGAGCAAGCAGGAGGCTTGGGTTGCCTCTGGCGGTGGAGCAAGTCAAGCTTCCCATCCTCTCTGGCCAGCCCTGACCTCTGTTCAAGGCTACAAAGTTTCAATTATAGAAGATAAATAAATCCCAGATACCTGCTTCCATCCCGCCCTGCCCTCTGCTCAAGAAGGTGCTGAAAAAAATAAAAGAAATAAAAAAAGGAGGGGCTGGGAGCTTGGGTCGCTGCAGGGTGTGGACAGCCTGCAATCAGCCACCAGCACCTCACCAAGGCTGGCCATACCCCCATGGCCTAATCCCTGTAAACATGCAGTCAAACATCCCTCGAGGGGTCCCAGCTTGGAGAGGGTGCAGGCTGGGCTGAGGGAGACCCCCTCATGTATTAATTTCATGCACCGGGCCTCTAGTTTCATATAATACTGGTTTGGTAGTGAATATTTCTCACCACTGTCTCTGGCCTGCAAAGTTTCTGTTCAGAAATCAGCTGACAGTCATATGGGTGCTCCCTTGTAGATAACTAACTGCTTTTCTCTTGCTGCTTTTTAAGATTCTCTTTATCTTTAACCTTTGGAATTTTCATTATGATGTGTCTTGGTGTAGGCCTCTTTGGGTTCCTCTTGTTTGGGACTCCCTATGCTTCCTGGACTTGTAAGTCTATTTTTATTTTATTTTTTTTCACCAAATAGGTGAAAAAGTTTTCTGCCATTACTTTTCCAATAGGTTTTTAATTTCTTTCTCTCTCTCATCTCCTTCTGGCACCCCTATGATGCAAATATTAGTATCCTAGAGGCTCTTTAGATATCTTCATATTTTTTATTATTTTTTTTTCTTTTTGCTGTTCTTTATTGGGTGTCTTTTCTTCCTCTTATTTTAAACCACTGCTTTGATTCTTGGCATCCTCTACTCTACTGTTGATTCCCTGTAAATTATTCTTCATTTCAGTTAGTGCATCCTTTATTTCTGACTAATCCTTTTTCATGTCTTTGATGTTCTCATTAGGTTCCTTAACATTCTTACTAAGTTCCTTGAGCATCCTTATGACCATTGTTTTGAACTCTGTATCCAGTAGTTGTTTGTTTCCATTTCATTTTGTTGTTTTTCTGGAGATTGCTTCTGTTTTTTAATTTGTGACATGTTTCTTTGTCTTGTTTTAATAGGGACTGGGTCTTCAACTGCCTTTGTGTCACTCAGCCAGAAGTTACGGGGACTTCTCTTCCCAGCACTGAAACCCTGGCTGATGATTCTGGTGTGGGGCAGGGACCCTTGATTTCTCACAGGAGGCCTCCACAGCCAACATATCTCTTCCAATTAAAAACAGCACGCTGAAACCGGTTTGGCTCAGTGGGTAGAGTGTTGGTCTGCAGACTAAAAGGTCTCAGGTTTGCCGAAACCGGTTTGGCTCAGTGGATAGAGCGTCGGCCTGCGGACTGAAGGGTCCCGGGTTCGATTCCGGTCAGGGGCATGTACCTGGGTTGCGGGCACATCCCCATTGGGGGATGTGCAAGAAGCAGCTGATCGATGATTCTCTCTCATCGATGTTTCTATCTCTCTATCCCTCTCTCTTCCTCTCTGTAAGAAATCAATAAAATATTTAAAAAAAAAAAAAAAAAAAAAAAAAAGGTCTCAGGTTTGATTCCGGTCAAAGGCATGTACATTGGTTGTGGGCACATCCCCAGCAGGGGATGTGCAAGAGGCAGGTGGTCAATGTTTCTCTCTCATTGATGTTTCTAGCTCTCTATCCCTCTCCCTTCCTCTCTATAAAATAATCAATAAAATATATTTTAAAAAACACACCCAAAAAGCACATTGATTGGCTGTGAGACCAAGCCTGTTCAGCAGCTCCACCCCCCTGCTAGTCTTAGTGTGGTTTCCTCTTTCATTCTCTAATAGTAGGGTTTCCATTTAGTCAGATTTCAGGAAGTTCTAAGTGATGGTTGTTCTATATTCTATTTGTAATTTTGGCATGGTAATTGCAGTAACCTATGCCACCATCCATTGCTAATTGTTTTGAATGATAAATATCACTGTGATGAACATCATTGTGCCAATACCTCTGTGCATGTTGCTAATTATTTCCTTAGGATTATTTCCTAAAATGCAGGGCTGAGTAAAGGTTCTGGTTCTGTAGTTCCAAATGGCCCAACCACTGTAGCCCTGGTTTGCATTCTCATCAGAACCTGAAGCCCTTCACTGACCTGGTGCAAAGAACAGACACAAAGCAAAAACCAACAACATGGCCATGCTGGGCGTGAACCATTTCTTTGATTTCACATGAGAGTGACTGTCTAGTGTTTATTTCCCCTTGGTTTTTATAAATTGGCTATTCATGCTCTATGCCCATTTTTTTTCTATTAGAGTGTTTGCTAAGCTATAGGAGCTCTCTTTTTATTATATTTGAAATGTATGGACTCATGATCAAGTGTATAGGCTACCCATATTTTTCTCATATTGTCAATAGTCTTAATTTTGTTTATTATATTTTTAGATATTCAGAAATTTTAAAATCTTATGTAATAAAGTTAATCAGACTTTTCATTTATTGTTCCTTTCTTTGCTTTTAGGATAACAAAAATCTTCCTTACTCTAAGCTCAGCTATCCAATCAGTTCTGTTTTCTTCAGTGGTTAAATTCTTAGATTTAGCTTGTTAATTGTTTGGAAAATTAATTACAATATGTGGTATGAGGTAGGGATCTAATTTATTAACTTTAAATGTTTAAACAATTGTCTCAGTATTAATTATTAATAAACTTTCTGTTTTGCATGGGTTATCATGTCAGCAGTACATATTCTGAATTTGTCAATCTTTTCTCCTTAGTAATATCTTTTAATTCTTCATTAGTGTCACATTTATGTGGGTGGAAATATATAGTACTTTCTTTAAAAAAGTAGATGCTTTTCTTTCTTATTCTTATGATGAAATATATTTATTCTAATTAGCTGCTCAAAAACTTCACTGCAATTTTGCTTAGAAGTCCATTAAAATCCAAAATAAATTTTGCTTTTAATTTTCCATGTATGTTTATGATATGACTTTTGTATTCAAATGTCTTAATTTTAAAGAAACTTCTTATAATTTTCTTTACATTTGATTAATTGAATATGAAATTTTTGCATTGTTTGATACTATTATAAAAGAGTGTTTTCCACATTAAGTTATCAGGTAATTTTTTTCTTGGTATATAAAAAGCTAATGGCTCATGCAGAGTTATTTTGTAATTATTTACATTTCTAGGCCTCTTACTATTTCTAATAGTTCTTGTTGACCTTTGAAAATAATAAATTTTATATAGCTCTATGTATGTATCTATATAATATACACTGAGTGGCCAAATTATTATGATCTCTGAACACATATTAATCTGGCCACTCAGTATATATATATTATTGGCCTGGTGCATGGCCTGGTCATGGGGAGGGGACATGGGTGGCCTGCCTGCTGGTCAAACTGCTGCTTGAGGGAACAATTTGCATATTAGCCTTTTATTATATGGGATATACACTGAGTGGCCAGATTATTGTGGATTCAGAGATCATAATAATCTGCCCACTCAATGTATACCATGCTATCTAGTAAAAGAGTAACACGCAAATTGACCATCTTCAACACACAAATGGCCACCGTGTGGTCAAAGATGGCTGCCCCATGTGGACACAAGATGGCTGCCACAAAATGGCCAGCAGGGGAGGGCAGTTAGGAGGGACCAGGCTTGCAAGGGTGATCAGGCCTGCAGGGGAGGGCAGTTAGGGGTGACCAGGCCTGCAGGAGAGGGCAGTTAGGAGTGACCAGGCCTGCAGGGGAGGGCAGTTAAGAGTGAATGGGCCAGCAGAGGAGGGCATGGGTGACTAGGCCAGCAAGGGAGGGCTGTTAGGGGTGACTGGGTCAGCAGAGGAGAGCAGTTTGTGGGAACCAGGTCTGCAAGGAAGGGCAGTTGGGGACAATCAGGTCTGCAGGGGAGGGGAGGGGACCAGGCCTGTAGGGGAGGGCAGTTAGCAGCAATCAGGATGGCAGGAGAGCAGTTAGGCATCGATCAGGCTGGCAGGGGAGTGGTTAGGGGTGATCAGGCAGGCAGACAGGCAGGCGAGTGGTTGGGAGCCAGCAGTCCTGGATTGTGAGAGGGATATCTGACTGCCCATTTAGAGTGGGATCGGGCCTAAATGGGCAGTCGGACATCCCTGGAGGAGTCCAAGATTGGAGAGGGTGCAGGCTGGGCTGAGGGACACACCCATTGTGCATGAATTTCGTGCACTAGGCCTCTAGTACTACATCGAGTGGCCAGATTATTATGATCTCTGAACGCATAACAATCTGGACACTCAGTGTATATCCTATAAAATAAAAGGCTAATATGCAAATTGTCTCCTTGACCAGGAGTTTGACCAGCAGGCAGGTCGGCAAACCACCCATGTCCCCTCCTCCTGGCCAGGCTGGCCAGACTCCACCCATGCATGAATTCATGCACTGGGCCTCTAAAAAAACTACACACACACACACACACACACACACACACACACACACACACATTGAGTGTCCAGATTATTATGTGTTCAGAGATCATAATAATCTGGCCACTCAGTGTATATCATATGTGTATATATTTATTTATGATACTTTATATTCTTATTTTTTGTTTTTAAAACTAGAGGCTCAAATTTTTGTGCATTGAGGGGGTTCCCTCAGCCTGTCTGTCCCCTCTAACAATCTGGGAGTCCTCTCAGGATGTTCTACTGATAGCTTAGGCTGAAGTCTGGCCTCCCTCTGCGGGAGGCAACCAGCTGATCAGGTATATAGATACTTTCTGGAGGCAGCATGGACTCTTTTTTTTCTTCAATTTTTTTTATTAAGGTATTATATGTGTACATATCTTACCATTGCCCCCCCCCCCTCCCATTCATGCCCTCCATCCCCAGAGTTCTGTGTGGTTGTATTCATGCATACCAGTCCTTCGGTTGTTCTCTTATCTCCCCCAGGTCTCCTTCCCCTCCCTGCTGTCATTTGGCAGTCTGCTTGTTTTACGGTGGCTATCTCAGGACCACACGAATAGAGTCCACTCCTCCTCTGGTTCTCACCGCCCCTCCCCCTGGGTCCCACTGCTTCCCCTGGGACACACAGCTCTCCCGGTGCACACCGCCCCCTGTGACACACGGCTCACCCGGGGCACACGGCCCCCTGGGACACTCGGCTCACCCGGGACACCCGGCCCCTTTGGGGGACACAGCTCACCCGGGGCACATGGCCCCCTGGGACATATGGCTCACCCAGGGCACATGACCCCTCTTGAGCTCTGGGGTCGCGTATTGGAGGGGCCGCGCTAGCTCCTTGCTAGCACGGCGGGCAGGCTGGGACAGTTTCAGGCAGGCTGAGATGGCTGCAGGCAGGTAGACTGCCCTCAAAGGTGTCTCTTTCAGTGCAGAAGCAGAGCAGCTGCGGATACAGAGGCTAAGTTCTGAGGCCGCCCACTCCCTGATCCCGGGGCGTAGTGAGCTCTGTTCTTGGTGGATTTCCTTTAATCGTGGCGGCGGTGGTGGGTTGCGGTGGCGGGTGCGGCAGTGACAGTCGCTCCTGTGGTTCAATTTCCACTGTAGTTTTAAAGTTCACATGGTGGCAGTGGCGGGAGCTTCGGCTCGGCCATGCAGTGGCTGAGGGAGGACTTGCTGGGGCCGCTAATGGAAGGCGCCATGCCGGTTCCTCACCAGCACTGTGGGTGTGCTGGGAAGGTTGTGGGTGGGTTGAGATGCCTGCGGGCGGAGAGTCAACCTCAGTGGTGTCTCCTTTGGTGCAGAAGTGGAGCTGCTGTGGACGCAGAGGCTAAGTTCTGAAGCCACACTCTCTCTGAGCCTGGGGCCCAGTGAGCCCTGATTTCGGTGGATTCCCATTTGCGGGGGGGGGGGGGGGGCGGGTGCGGCAGCGACGGTAGTTCCTGTGTTTCAATTTCCCCTGTAGTATTAAAATCCACATGGCGGTAGTGGTGGAAGCTTTGGAGCCGTCTGCTGGCGACGGGTGCGGAAAGACTCGCTGGGGCACAAACGGAAGGTGCCGCGCCATCTCCCCACCAGCACGGTGCACGGAGGCCGGGCCGAGCCAGCCGCAGGCCAGGACACGCCAAGCCAGCTCCTCGGGGTGGTTGTGGGCAGGTGCCGAAGGCACGGCGAAGGTCCCATACCAACTCCCTAGTTCCCATGGCGACCGGTGGGCTGGCCCAGACCCTGGGCCCCGGGCTGGAGCGAGGTCTGGCTTCCCTCACTCCTGGTGGCAGCGGCTCCGGCGGTTCTGGGTCTGGTTCCACCGTAGTTTTAAAATCCACATGGCAGCAGCGGCACCCTGCTTGGTGTCTAGTTGTAGCCTTCCCATTTCTGGGCCGAGCTGGCTGCGGGTGGGGAGACGCTACGCCATCTCTTCGCCAGCCCAGCATGGACTCTTTCCTTATTTCTTTTCTCTGTGGTTGGAGAACAGGGGACTAAAAGGTGGAGACAGAACTGTGGTCGGCCTGGGGTTTTTGCAGGCAACAGAAAGAGAGAGAGGGCTGGGGAAAGTCTAGACATGGTTTCCTTCAATTGTCCTCCCTTCCTCTGGGCCCCTCCCTCTGCTTTTTCCTTGTTGTGGTGGACGCTCAGGCCTCAGACTGACAGGAGCCCAGTGACAGTGGTGTTCAGCCCCCTCACTTCTCAGCTGACCATACAGCCACCTCACATTCCAAGCGGGGCTGTTTTCAAGTGGCTAAAGCACTGGGAATTCATGGCCTTTCCTCTCTCCGTTTCCTCCTTGATTCTATTGCAAACTTCATGGAGACAGCGAAGCAGCTCTGCCCTGGTATTCTGCACCCGCCTCCACCTGGGTCCCCCTGGGACCTCTTCCTCGAGGTCTCAGGGTCCATAGTCTGTGCTCAGGGAGGTCGCCAGAGCCCGTTCCCCCAGGCAGGTAGGGCGGGGGGGGGGGCGGGGCTAGCTTGGAGGGATGGAGAAAGATGGCAGAGTAAGAGTTGGTATGAAACATCATCTGCTTAGCTAGACATCCTAAGCATGGGATGGGGTTGCAGCAGCTTGTGGCTGCCCCCGGGTACCCTGGGTGGAGACTCTGCTCGCTGCTAAACCACCACCCCGGGGCCTGTGGGGGCTGGGGTGGCCTCGGGCTCCCGCTGGCAACTACCAAAGCCAGATTTTTGTGGCTAGCCACCCCCACTGCCCGAGGGCTGTACATGCCCCACAGGCCTCGTTGCCATTTTGAATTGCTGTAGCCCTGCCAGGCCATTCGGTCCGGGAAGTGGCTATCCCGATTGCCATGGTTTACTCCCTGGTGCAGTCGGGCCTGCCTGGCATGTACATAGGAAGGAGCCGGCCAACGAGGGGAGGGAGGAGGGATGTGTGGGCTGGGGTGGAAGCAAAGAACTAGGTGGCGTAAACATGGCCCCTCCTGGAGAGTTCCTGGACCCCTGGGCTCTCCTGCCTGGCGCCGTTCTCTTGGGCCTGGGGTGGGGCAAGGAGCCTGGGGCTGTGGGGTGCCATGAGGCAGCCTCAAGCAAGTCCCCAATGCTGCAGTCCTTGCCTCTCTCTCTCTCTCTCTGAGAGGTCAACAGTTCAGCCCGCTGGGCATGCTGCGTGCAGGCTGGTATCCGGTTGAGCCTTCTGTCATTAAGGATGTTACGGACCCTGGGTTTTTATATATTAGGATTACACTGACTAGAGATTTCCAAAATGGTGACAAAATGTGGCAATAACGGCAAACATTATTTTTTCTGAATATAATGGAAATATCTCTAATTAAGTCATAGGGAACACTGGTCTTGGCTTGACATATCTAATTTTTGTCACATTAAAGAAAGAAGCATTAGCCCTAGCCAGTTTGGCTCAGTGGATAGAGTGTCAGTCTGGGGACTGAAAGGTCCTAGTTTGGATTCCTATCAAGGGCATATACCCTGGTTGTGGGCTTGATCCCCAGAAGGGGCATTCAGGAGGTAGCCAATGCTGGTCACCCCTAACTGCCCTCCCCTGTGGGCTTGGTTGCCCCCAACTTCCCTCCTCTGCTGGCCTAGTCCCTCCCAACTGCCCTCCCCTGCTGGCCATCTTGTGTCCACATGGGAAAAGCCATCTTTGACCACATCGGGGCAGCCATCTTGTGTGTTGGAGTAATGGTCAATTGCATATTACTCTTTTTATTAAAAAAAAAAAAAATATATATATATATATATATATATATATATATATATATATATATAAAATTGATTTTTTTAGAGAGAGAAAGGGAGAGGGATAGAGAGCCAGAAGTTTCCCAGAAACATCAATGAGAGAGAAACATCAACCAACTGCCTCCTACACACCTCCCACTGCGGATGTGCCCACAACCAAGGCACATGGCCTTGGCCAGAATCAAACCCGGGATCCCTGAGTCCATAGGCCAATGCTCTATCCACTGAGCCAAGCTGGTCAGGGCCATATTACTCTTTTATTAGATAGGATAGAGGTCTGGTGCACAGATGGGGACCAGCTGGTTTGCTCTGAAGGGTGTCCCAGATCAGGGTGGGGTATTCCCTTGGGGTGTGGGTGACCTGGGTGAAGAGCCTGTGGTGGTTTGTAGGCCTGCCATGCCCCCAGGTGACCCAAGTGGAGGCCCTGGTATCTGAGATTTATTTATCTTCTATAATTTAAACTTTATAGCCTCGAGTGGAGGCCTAGGCTGGCCAGAGTGTGCAGAAAGCTTGGCTTCCTCCATCGCCATGGGCAACTCAAGCCTCCTGGTCTCTCTAGCTCCATGGTTGCAGCCATTTTTGTTGGGATTTATTTATCCTCTATAATGGGAACTTTGTAGCCTTAAGCGGAGGCCAAGGCAGGCCAGAGTGTGTGGAAAACTTGGCCTCCTCCATTGCCTTGGAAACCCAAGCCTCCTGCTTGCTCTGTGGCCGCAGCCATCTTGGTTGGGTTAATTTGCATATTCAATCCTGATTGGCTGGTAGGTGTGGCTTATGAGTGTAGTGGAGAGGTGGTTAATTTGCATATTATCTTTTATTGGATAGGATTGCCACACTTTTAAGGCTACCATGTGTCTGAGGCTGCACAGGCCCAAGTGCATGGATGCTGGTTCATTTCTATACACATTTCAGAGCTTTTGCACCAGGTGCCTGAGGATTTGTATGTACTGAGTATGTACTGAATATGTGCTCACTGGGTGTTCATGTGTGAATTTTGTGTGTCCACGTGTGAGTATCCCTGTGCAGTCTTGCATGTTCTCTGTCCTTCGTTGTTTCTCCATGCCTGGCTCTGGGAGGGTGAGTGGCAGCTGTCGGTGGAGAATATTCCCATCAGGAGCAGCTGAAAGGAATCCTCTCACCCAGCCTAGCGGGTCATGGCCGCCAATCTTGATGAGAGTCTGGCTTCCGAGTCAGCTCCCGGGCTCTCTGGCTGTGAAGCACAGAGTGGCTGTTTTTAAAGCAAGCTTCCTGCCTGACTGTGAGTCTGCTGAGGTGGGAGCAGAGCTAGGCAGGCCCTCATCTTTCTTTAAGATGTAGAGTCAGGGAGCCGGGGGGACCCCTGTGGGGAAGGCCAAACGTGCGGCCTGGAGGAGAGCCCGGGCCGTGCCGTGTTGGGGCAGAGGCTTTCACTGTGGAGCTCTCTGGCTTCAGGGCCATTTGTAACGGAGCAGATGGAGGTGGACGCTTCATGGCGAAGTGCCTTCCGGGAAGAGAGGCTGAGAGGAAGCGAGGAGTGACACGTTCAGACAGGACCTGTCTGGGTGGTGAGTCAGGAGCATCAGGACAAGCAGGTCGAAGCCAGGCTGTCCCAGGGTCTCTTGTCGGGTTCATTCCCGGAGGAGACAAATGCAGACTGTTCTCCATGCCTCTCCTTGTCCCCCAACCCATCATCCTACCACCCTGGTGCCTCCCTCAGTCCATGCGGACACCCAGGCCAGATCATCTCATCTTGTCACGATGCCAAGGCCACCTAAGCAAGGAGAGTCTTTGACACGTCGGACAGCGCTGCCCATCCTGGCTTCCCCGTCAGCCACTGTGTCGATGAGAGACTGAAGCTTTTGCAAACAACGCCTTGTTCTCAACCCTGGGTTAGCCACTGAGCAGCACCGTGGCTTGTGCCGACACCCACCGAGTGTCCTTCCCATCCCATGCAGTCAGTTCCGAATGACTTCTGGGTGTTAGGTGACTTTCATTTTATTGAAAATCTGAATGTGACTTCCACCTGTGGGAGCCTGCAAGTGGAGTGGGAATGCAGGAGTGAGCGTCAGGAGCCGAGGGTGGCTGTGGGCCGGCAGGTGTCCATCGGAGCAAGGGCCTTGCCTGTGAGGAGGCAGTGGCAGGGGGTTTGGTGTGGCCAGGTATGGAGGGTTCTAACTGTGAGCGGCATCATGGCCAATTTGGCCAGTTAGTTCAGCTCACTGAGCCATCCTCAGCCAAGGCCTAGCGTAGGCCAGGGGCTGGGAAGGAGCCAGACACACAGAGAAGGCTAACACAGGATCCTGCCTCCAAGGTCAAGGTCTGGCGGGGAGCCAGAAGATGAAGAATTTCCCCTGACACTGTTTAGAGAGCTGGATGTCAGTATGCGAGAGCAGCACCAGAGTTGCTAAGAGAACACAGAAAAGGAGTTTGACTCTCCCTGTGGTCTTCAAAGAGCTTAATGTGCCAGGAGGGAGTGGAAGAAAGAAAGTTGAAGAGTTTTCTGAAAAACAGATGACCTGGGTCCTTTGAGCTCCATTAGAGTGTGACAATGGGAAGCATTAAGAAATGCAAGCAGGTGGGAATGGGCTGGACTGTGCTTGGTTATCTCTGCTGAGACCATATGCAAGGGAGGGTTTAAAACAACAAGCTCAAAGGTGGAAAATCAAGGAGGCGGTAACCTTCAGGCGTGAGGTGGGAGCTGGAGCTAGGGCAGAAGAGAAAGAAAAGAAGAAATGGGTTTGGGAGATATCTAGGAGGTAAACGTTAGAGAGAGTGGCAATAAGCTGGCCCAGGGAGGAGAAATGGTGTCCAGGGCTTTGGGACACTGTGGATGGATGGATGGCGCCTCATCAGTGGAGAAGGACTATGGCGTCGGAGGGCCTGAGCCATGTGGAGAGGGATGAGGAGGTCATGTGCTTGAGGTCCTTTGGGGCATCCTGATGAAGGTTTCAGAGAGCTGAAATTTAAGACAAAAGTCAAAATGGGAACATTGGCAGAACAGCACCCAGAGGGTGTCTAACACAGAGCAGTAGCAGGTCGGAGAAACTAGGAAGCTCACCGTTCAAGGGACGATTAGAGAACAGAGCAGGGAAGGTGGAGAAGGACTGAGAAGATCTAGAGAGTGAGTGTGGATGCTCAAGCTGGGAGACTGGGAGAAAATGAAGGATGGAAGGGACTCTAGGTCTGTGAGTGTGAGCACCTCCTTGATCAGGGAAATGAGGGCTGTGCTAACAGTGACTGATGAGACCCTGTTAGGGCCCGGGTCGCTGAGGTCCAGGAGGTAGGTCTTCATGGTAGCGGATTTGGTGGGTGAGGATGTAGAAGTATCTGCAGTGATGGAGCAGAAAGGCAATGCATAGGCACTGGCACAGCAAAGGAGGAGCTGGCTCTGCCTGACCCCTGGCCTGTGCCTGGAGCGTGGTGCTCAGCACTGTGCCTCTCTGCTCTTCCTGGTTCCCAGAAACCGCCCATTCCTAACGGCTCAGTTCTTTTAAGGGTGCCTTTCCCAAGGGTGCCTTCCTCCTCCCTGGAGACTGACAGCACCTGGGCTCCCATCTCCCGGAGAGGGAGCCGGGGTGTGCCAGGGAGGTCAGGCCTCTCCAGCCGAGGGACTCAGAGGAGCCAGGCTCACGTGAGGACACTGTCCCTGCAGCCATCAGCACTTTCTCTTCATTGTTCTCTGCTGGCCGCTGCCTGATGTCCAGGAAAGTGTGTGTGCGTGTGTGTGCGTGTGTGCGCGCGTGTGTGTGTGTGTGTGTGTGTGTGTGTGCATGTGTGTTGTTGATGACAACTGCCCTAAAGGGGAAAGCCATGCCATGCCTGTTGGCACCACCAGTCTATTCCCTAAGCAGAGGAAGGCCTCTGGGTTGTCTCTGGGGAATCAGGAAGTCTCCATGCCTGAGGGACCGGGACCGCCTGGGAGGCAGGAGGAGGCCGGCCGGAGGAGCGGAGTCTGGAGGGCTGGCAGCCAAAGGCATGGCCTGGAAACAGGCAGAGGTGGATCCATGCTCCGAAGGTCCCGCATCGCTGAGACTTTGGGGTTGTTCTTATGACTTTTCTAGAGCCACCACTCCTGTGATTTGTTCCCAAAGCATGTGAAAGAGCACAGCGTGTGGCCAGAAGCAATCAAAATGATTTCTGCACTTTCTTGTTCACCTGTAGACCCTGGCAGGGGAAGCATGGCCTTCGGCGACACTTCTGCATTCTGCTCTCCTCCTTACCTCACATCCTGACCACGGCCCTCAAAGCCACTGACCAGAGCAGGGTTCTCCTGGCCCCACCTCGTCTCCTATCACTTTCCTCTCCTTTCTCCAACACATAAGCCTGGTGGCCGAACCACAGGCTGGGGACCCTGGGGAGGAGGTAGTGAGTGGGAACCCAGAGGCTGAATCTTAGCAAGATCAGGGGTGGGCAAAAACAGAAACGCTGGCAGATTAATAGTCAGAGTTTTACACTTCTGCTTTGTCAAAGGAGCTCCAATGAAATGGTAGGGAAGGGGCTGAGGGTTGCTGGGGAAGGGCTGGCAGGGTGGGGAGGGGGTCTCTGACAGGCTGAGGAGGACCCTGTCTGGCGATGCTTCTTGGCAAGGAAGCAGAGCATCCTGTGTCACCAACGCCCTCTGAGCCCCGCCCCGCAGGGCCCGGCTGGCAGCTCACATGGCTTGGGCTCTCCATGAAGCCAGAGTAACGGAGACCTTTTCTGTCTCACCTGCGATTTCTTTACTTGTCCTTTCTCCCTCTTTTCTGGGAAGCTTCTCAATTCCCGCCTGCCTTCTCCTGTAGCTTCCTGCTTCCTGCCTAGGCATTTGCCACCAGGCCTGGGGCCCCGCTGGCTGCTTAAAGGCCTTGGAGCAGTGAATGCCCACCTCCTTCGGCTCCGCTTCCTGCCTCGGAGGCTCCACTTCAGTGACTCTAAGGGGCCTTCAATCACATGTCCCCTCTCCCGGAGCAGGTCGGAACCAGACCACCATTTCCAAGTGGGTTTGAGGTTTCCTCAGGAAGGGAATACATTCTGTCTGTTACCTGTCAGTATCTAGAAAGGCAGACAAAAAGAGAAAGGTTGCTATTTGTCCAACGAGACTGCTGATGCAGGGTCTGGTCTAGTGGGGACAGCTTACAAGGCACCTGACCACAGGCAGCAGGAGTGCTCCAGGGGCAACTGTCCAAGTGAGCAGCACCACCTGCCTCAGAAGAGGAGACGCACAGCAGGACACGGGTCCTTACTCCACCAGGTGCTGAGATCCCCCTCCTCCTCCATCAGGTGCTGAGATCCCCCTCCTCCTCCATCAGGTGCTGAGATCCCCCTCCTCCTCCATCAGGTGCTGAGATCCCCCTCCTCCTCCATCAGGTGCTGAGATCCCCCTCCTCCTCCACCAGGTGCTGAGATCCCCCTCCTCCTCCACCAGGTGCTGAGGGGCCCCTCCTCCTCTACCAGATCTGAGATCTCCCTCCTACACCAAGTGCTGAGGGCCCCCTCTTCCTATACCAGGTGCTTATGTCCTCCTCCTCCACCACCAGGTCTGAGATCCCCCTCCTCCTCCACCAGGTGCTTAGTTCCCCGTCGTGCTCCACCAGGTCCTGAGGGCTTTCTCCTCCTCCACCAGGTGTTGAGGGCCCCCTCCTCCTCCACCAGGTGCTTAAGTCCCCCTCCTCTTCCACCACATGCTGAGATCCCCTTCTTCCTACCCCAGGTGCTGACGGCCCCCTCCTCCTCTACCAGATCTCAGATCTCCCTCCTCCTACACCAAGTGCTGAGGGCCCCCTCTTCCTATACCAGGTGCTGAGATCTCCCTCCTCCTCCACCTGGTTCTTAGGTCCTCTTCCTCCTCCACCAGATGCCGAGATACCCCTCCTTCAACACCAGGTGCTGAGATCCCCTTCCTCCACCACCAGGTCTGAGATCCCCCTCCTCTTCCACCAGGTGCTGAGGGCTCCCTCATCCTCCACCAGGTCCTGAGGTTCCCCTCCTCCTACACCAGGTGCTGATGGCAACCTCCTCCTACACCAGGTCTGAGATCCCCCTCCTCCTCCACCAGGTGCTGAGATCCCCCTCCTCCTACACCAGGTACTGAAGGCCCCCTCCTTCTCTACCATATCTGAGATTTCCCTCCTCCTACACCAAGTGCTAAGGGCCCCCTCTTCCTATACCAGGTGCTGAGATCCCCTCCTCCTCCACCAGGTGCTTAGATCTCCCTCCTCCTCCACCTGGTTCTTAGGTCCTCCTCCTCCTCCACCAGATGCTGAGATCCCCTTCCTCCAACACCAGGTGCTGAGATCCCCTTCCTCCACCACCAGGTCTTAGATCTCCCTCCTCCTCCACCTGGTTCTTAGGTCCTCCTCCTCCTCCACCAGTTGCTTAGGTCCCCCTCCTCCTCTACCAGGTGCTGAGATTCCCCTCCTCCTCCACTAGGTGCTGAAGAGTCCCTCCTCCTCCACCAGGTGGTAAGGGCCCCCTCTCCTACACCAGGTCTGAGATCAGCCTCCTCCTCCACCAGGTGCTTAGGTTCCCCTCCTCCTCCACCAGGTGCTGAGGTCCCCATCCTCCTCCACCAGGTGCTGAGATCCCCCTCCTCCTCCACCAGGTGCTGAGTTCCCCATCCTCCTGCACCACTCTCAGATTCCCCTCCTCCTCCACCAGATGCTGAGGTCCCCCTCCTCCTACACCAGGTCTGAGATCCCCCTCCTCCACCAGGTGCTGGCCCAGGAGAGTTTAGTCCTTGCAGCCCATTAGCCAGGCCGTGTCCATTCCACTGAGGTTGGGTCCGGTCTCACTCCTGAGTCTCAGTCTAGGTGGCCTCTGCCTGGGACGCCCTCGGCCCAGGGAGCGAGGGGTCTTCTCCCCAGCAGTGCAAGCCCACCCTCCCCCAGTGCCACGGCCTCGGCTCCTCTTTACCCCACTTTGCCTCATTAAGACTAAAACCGTACCCTGAATTTTTAATTTTTTAAAAATCTGGACCTTTATGCCACCCTTAACCCTTGCTGATTATTACTCCTACCCCGCTCCCCGAGCACCACTGGCTAATAGGAATTTAGTGTGAGCCTGCTCTTTGATTTGACATTTCTAGCAGCTGAATTAAAATGTAAAAGGAAAAAGGTAGTTAATTTTAATAATATCTTTTATTTAATCCAGTATATCTAAATATTGTTATTGTCATTCAAGGTGTCAACGTAAAATTATTCATGAGATATTTTAATTTTTTGGTTTAGTACTCAGTCTTTGAAATCTGGTATTTTGCTATTATACCATTTCTCAATCCAGACCAAATGTATTTCAAGCATGGAGCTGCCCCATTGAACAGCATACCCGGGTCCTCTCAATTCCTGCGACAGTTAATTTTAAGTGTCAGCTGGGACACGGAGTGCTCAGATGTCAGGTGAGACATTATTTTGGGTGTGTCTTTAAGGTGTTTCTACTTGAGATTAATATTGGAAAGTGCAGACTGAGTGACAGGCCGGCCCTCCGCCATGGGTGGGCATCGTCCTGGCAGCGGGAGGCCTGGTTGGAATAAGAGACTGGGAGACGAGTAAGAACTCCCTCTCTCTCTGGGGTCTGGCTGCGAGCTGGGCCATTGGTCTCACTGATGTCCTGTCTTTGAGCTTGGGCTTGGACGGAGACGTGCACCACCAGCTGTCCTGGTCTCTAGCTTGCTGACTGCAGACTCGGACCCCTCATCCTCTGTAATCACGTGAAACAATTTCTTACAGTAATTTCTTTGCATCTCTACCTCCTGTTGGTTCATTGTCCTTGGAGAACCCAGACGAATACAGTTCCCATGAACTGCACGCGTGGCCTGTGGTGCCGTGTCCCAGTGCAGAGTGAGGCTGCATTCTCGGGACCCGCCCTGCACGGATCCGGTGCCAGGAAAGCCACCTGCCCTGACATGGAGCCGCATCCAGGAGAAACGAGCAGGCAGCGTGCAGTGCGGCCAGAACAGGGGCACCGGGGAGCCACCGACAGCAGGTGGAGTCAGAAAGTGGAACCAGAGTCCAGAACTCTGGCCTGAGCATCGTGATGGGACCGAACCAGAAATGAGAGGGACAGGTGTCTCCCCTCGTGAAGCTGAGGACATTGACTTTGGTGGGCGTACCTGAGCTTTGCAGCTCTTTGAACCTGGGCTATCTTCCCTGAGAGACACTGGGAGTTCACTACTTGTGTTGTGCTCTGTCCCGAGGCCTTCCCGGACACTTAAGTCCCTGCGGGTCTCATGCCTGTATTCCTGGCTCAGCCTCTCCTGGCCCCCAGGGCTCTGTACCTGGCCGGCGTGAGCAGGCCAGCCGCCCGGGGGCTTGCAACCCTGTTGCCTGTGGTTGGGTCCAAATGACCAGAAAAATGTTCCAGAACCCTCCTGTCCTATCTTCTCAGGCCTTCCGAGCCATTGTCCCCACCCCACACACAGGCCCCATAGTGCTTTCTTCTCCACATCTGTGCCTTTTGTATGGGTTTCTCCGGGTCTGGAAGTCGCCACTGTTTGCATTCCTCTGTCCCCTCTCAGCTGAGAGTGGCTGCTGCTCCCTCCAGGCCTCTTCCCCGTGCCCTCCCTCCCTCCCCCCTCCAGGCCTCTTCCCCGTGCCCTCCCTCCCTCCTCCCTCCAGGCCTCTTCCCCGTGCCCTCCCTCCCTCCTCCCTCCAGGCCTCTTCCCCGTGCCCTCCCTCCCTCCTCCCTCCAGGCCTCTTCCCCGTGCCCTCCCCCCCTCCTCCCTCCAGGCCTCTTCCCCGTGCCCTCCCTCCCTCCTCCCTCCAGGCCTCTTCCCGATGTCCTCCCTCTCTCCTCCCTCCAGGCCTCTTCCCCGTGCCCTCCCTCCCTCCTCCCTCCAGGCCTCTTCCCCGTGCCCTCCCTCCCCCCTCCAGACCTCTTCCCCGTGCCCTCCCTCTCTCCTCCCTCCAGGCCTCTTCCCCGTGCCCTCCCTTCCTCCTCCCTCCAGGCTGAATGAGATGCTGCTCTCTGTTTTCTCACAAGCACTCAGCGTCCCCCGGAACAGCACCTGTCTTCCCACGTTGCAATCACTTGCTCAGATGTTTGCCTCCCACACCAGACCAAGGATTGAAGGCAGTTCCATATTCTCAGGCCGTCACACTGGGCTGCGCTTGGGATGGTCTCAGTTCATGCAATGACCATGCGTGGATTTACCCAGCTTTGCGCACCTCCCCAGAGAGAAAGTCCCTACTCCACTAGCTGGTCTTTTGCCCGTTCAGTCATCCAGTCAACAAATGCTCACGGAGGCCCACGACGTACAGGCCCTGCTCATTAGGAGACTTCTAGGTCTCCACTGCGATTCCGATTCCGAGGGGAAATGGATGATCGGGTTACAGCACACGTCACACATTTGATTGGGAGACATTCTCATTGACCATTTCTCCCTCACAAAGTTCCTCTGGTAAACGCTCTTAAGACCTCTTCCCACCCTCCTGATGTTCCCATTGCTTTACACCCCTCCTGCCTCGAGAACCCATTGTTCTCTGGTTTCTCCAACTTTGAACCCTCACCCTCCTCACCCTCCTGGGTGAACAAGGGGTCCTTGGGCACTGCCTTTGGGAGCAACAGGGAGAGGTTTGAAGGGCAGGCGCCGTGTCCTCCATAGCGCTGTCCACTCTGCCAGGGCTGCTGCAGGCCTGCTTACTGCGGTCTCTCCCTGCTCAGGGGTGGTGGCAGGACCACCCGCAGCCTGTGGGGTGGGCACAGGCTGACAGGCCGCCAGTTCCCAGGGGGGCTTGAGGAGGGCATCAGTGTTCTGTACGAGGCCGATGAGCGCCCCACGGCAGGGCGCTCCCCTGCCTGCTGTCCTCTCCCTCAGAGCTGGGAGCAGATGCTGTGGGAGAAGAGAAAGAGAGAACCAGTTGGCCTACTTCTAAGTATGGCCCAATAGTATGTGAATAATTCATGTGTTTAATAGAACAAAATAAATATTTTATGGGTCTTTAAATTTCAGGAATGAGCTGCATCCTTGAAATTCACAGACAGAAAGCTAGCTCTGGAGTGACGTCACCAAGCTGGTGACATAGGGTCTTCCTGACTTTGCTCCGCTCCCAAGAAGAACAACTACCAATTATTTATGACAGGACACCACCGAGGGCGCCTGGGACCCGCGGGAGGCAGGGCACCCCACACAGACCCTGCACCTGCATGGAAAGGGGGAGGGGCAGCTCCACGCTACCTCACCGTTGCTGGCCTCGAGCCTCCTGTTGCCCCAGCAGGGCCCAGTGGCAACCACCAGTCTTGCCTGCCCCTCTGCAGCCCCGTGTCCGGTGGGAGCCTGGCTCCGGTTTTGTCCCGTGAGGCGCGAGCAGACAGCACTGCACTGGGCCTCGCTCGCCTGCTCCTGTGGGTGTGAGGACTCTGTCCTGTGAACACCAGCCACCCGAGCAGCGGGGGAGCCCTGAGGGGCGTTTACCACTCCTTCCGGGCCGTGTTGGGCACAACCCAGGACCCTGTCAGTACAACTTGGCGGAGAGTGAGTTGTTCCAGAGCAGAGGGATAAGTTGGCGGAGTTGCATAAGTTTTCTATTTGTCTCTATTTTCCACGAGGGTTTCAGAGATGTTGTGAAGTACTTGCCACAATATGACCAGAATAAGTATTCTAAACTCAAAAGGGTTGCTTGTTCTCATTCTTTTAAAAAATGTGATGCTTTTATTTTTTTTAGAATCATAGGAGCAATGTACGACCATTATGTAAAATTTGAAAAATGTGGAACAGTGCACAGAGGGAAAGAAAGGCGCCTACCGTGGGTCCTGGAGAGGCAGGGGCTGTCCTTAATTTGGGGGAGGGGGGATGGCCTGATTTCTATGCTTCAGTCTTTTCTCTTTGTTCTCTCGTCAGCCTCTCTGTCTTATCTTTTTAAAAATATATATTTTATTGATATTTCACAGAGAGGAAGGGAGACAGCTAGAGAGCTAGAAACATTGATGAGAGAGAAACATGGACCAGCTGCCTCCTGCACAACCCCCACCGGGGTTGTGCCCACAACCAATGTACATGACCTTGATCGGAATCGAACCCGGGACCTTCAGTCCACAGACTCTACCACTGAGCCAAACTGGTTTCGGCCTCTGTCTTATCTTGCTGGGTGATAAGCATTCATCCCTCCTTTTACCACAGCTTCTGATTTGTAGCCCATTTTTGGAATGAATTGCGGAGATTTCTCTGCCCGATCACATGGAAGGTGAACCTTGTGGGGCCTGAGCCGGAGGAATGACCCTGGAAGACGGATGAAAAGACGGAAGGCAGCGTGTCTCCACCTTGGCAGGGGGGCATTTTCGGGTGGGTGGCTGTTGGGGCTGCCCTGGCATTTCGGGTGTTCATTGTGGGTGTTCCTTGTGGGTGTTCATTGCGGGTGTTCATTGTGGGCATTCATTGCCGGTGTTCCTTGTGGGTGTTCATTGCGGGTGTTTATTGCGGGTGTTCATTGCAGGTGCTCATTGTGGGTGTTCCTTGCGGGTGTTCCTTGTGGAGAAAAGGGAACCCATTTGCCCACCAACCAGATCTGAAATATGGCTGACATGTACACATAAGGAACTATTTGACATTGAAATTGGGACTCAAAAGAACTGTTGGCCCAGAAAGGAACTCACTACAGACTGATTCATTTGCCTCTCAGCATAACCATTAAGGCTTGTCGCAGTTTAGGTTCTTACAAGGGTATTTCTTGGATCACATGACCTCACACATTTAGAGGAAATAATGAACAACATAGACTGGTGAACAAAAATAGACCCAGAGAAAGAGAAGCAGCAGTCAGACTCTCAAACCTCAGAGGGAAAGTAGGGGAGGGTGGGGGTAAAGGGAAGAGAAAAACCAAAGGACTTGTGTGCATGCACATGGGCCTAGCCAGTGGCCATGGACAACAGGGGGTGGGGGCATATGTGGGGAGGGGTTTGGGATGGGAATGGGGAGATAAGGACAATTATGTGATATCATAATCAATAAGAATTAATTAAAAAAAAGTGATACTGGTGACATCTCTGCACTCCTCCCGTGGCTGGGAGGCCAGTGCTCCCTGCCACCCTGCTATCCATATGCACTCTGCTGCTGATGCAGGTGAGCACTTCTGCTATCAGCATTCTGGTACGCATCCTTTGTGAATATAGATGGACTAGGATGCCGGAAGCATCTCTATCTGTATGTCTCCAGCCATTCCGTGCCTAGAAATAGAGCAGCTGTGCCATTGGGCGTGGCCTGTTCTGTATAGTGATGTACCAGGCACTATCCACTGGCAGTGTGTGAGTTCTGATTGCTCCACACCCACAAAACACTTGCTGATGTCTAGCTTCTGCATTTAGTCTCTAGTCTCTCTATATAAAAGCCTAAGCAACCGTCACAACTGAATGGATGACTGAACAGGCTGCGTGGGATGACTAGGCTGGCAGGGGGGGTCAGCGAGGGGCGTCTAAATGACCGAAATGCAGGTTGCTTGGGGCTACCAGGCCGGCAGGGGTTTAGTGAGGGGCAGCCAAACAACCGAACAGCAGGCTGTGTGGGGTGACCAGGCATATAGGGGGGAGGCAGATGGGGGTGACCAGGCTGGCAGTTGGGGGCAGTGAGGGGCAACCAGGCCAGCAGAGAGGGGCAGTGAGGAGTAACTAGGCAGGTAGGCAGGTGAGCAGTTAGGAGCCAGTGGTCCTGTATTGTGAGAGGGAAGTCCAACTGCCGGTTTAGGTCTGATCCCAGCCTAAACTGGTAGTTGGACATCCCCCGAGGTACACGAATTTTGTGCACCAAGCCTCTAGTATATAATAAATTTGTTCTGGAGCATTGTCTTAGTATTGCATGTGTGTGCTGTGCTTTTCTTACCTTTGGAAAATTGTGGTGTCAGTAAAATGCACAAATAGGGAGTTTACAGTTTGATGAGCTCTAGCAAATGCATGCAGCCATGTAACAAATAACTATTAAGATATATAATATTTTGCTTGGCCAGCATGGCTCTGTGGCTGAACCCTGATCCATGAACGTGGAGGTCACAGTGTGAGTCCCAGTAGAATCAGAACGCATGCCTGGGTTACTGGCATGGTCCCCAGTAGGGTCCATGCAGGAGGCAGCTAATCAATGATTCTCTCTTATCATATATATTTCTATTCCTCTTTCCCTTTCTCTCTCTGAAATAAATAAAAACATATTTTAAAAAGATATATAATACTAGAGGCCTAGTGCATGAAATTCATGCATGGGGTATGTGTCCCTCAGATCAGCCTGTACCCTCTCCAATTTGGGATCCCTCTAACAATCCAGCACTGCTGACTCCCAACTGCTCACATGCCTGCCTTCCTGATTGCCCCTAACCACTTCTGCCTGCCAGCCTGATCACCCCTAACCACTCCCCTGCCAGCCTGATTGATGCCTAACTGCTCCCCTGCCAGCCTGATTGTCCCTAACAGCCCTCCCCTGCAGGCCTGGTCACCCCCCAGCTGCCCTCCTCTGCCAGTCTGGTCACCCCTTACTGGCCTCCCCTGAAGGCTTGATTGCCCCAACTCCCCTCCCCTGATGGCCTGGTCCCTCCCAACTACCCTCTCCTGCTGGCCTGATCACCCACAACTGCCCTCCCTTGCAGACCTGGTTCCTCCCAACTGCCCTTTCCTGCTGGCTATCTTGTGGTGGCCATCTTGTGTCCACATGGAGACAGCCATTTGTGTGCTGGAGTGACGGTCAATTTGCATATTGATCTTTTATTAGATAGGATTTGGTCACCCTGAAAAATTCCCTCTTGTCCCTTCCCAGGCATCTCTGATTTATTTCACAGTTGAGTAGTTTTGCCTGTTCTGAAACTTCATGGCAATGAAATGACACAATCGATGCTCTTGTGTTTGGGTTCTTTTGCTCAGCACAGTGTTGGGAGACCCACCATGTTGTGGCATATAACAGCACTTGCTCCTTCTCATGGTGTGAATTAGGCCACTGTGCATTCTCATTTTGATGGGTATTTGGATGGTTTCCCATGGTTAGCCATTGTGAATAAAGCTGCTGTTAAATACATTCTTGTACAAGTCTGGATGTGAACATATGTTTTCATTTTCTTGAGTTAATACATCTAGTAGTAGAATGATTGGGTCATAGAATAGATGGATGCCTAACTTTGAAAGAAACTGCCAAGCTGTATATCATTTTACACTCCTTCCATACTTGAAAGTCTGGTTGCTCCTCATCCTGGCCAATATTCAGTGTTGTCACTCTAAAAAAATTTAGCCACCTAAATGTGCATAATAGTATCCCATTGTGGTTTTTAGTTGCATTTCTTCTAATGAATATTGATGTTGAGAACTTTTTTGTTGTTTGTATTGGCCATTCCCATATATTCTATCATAAAGTATCCAAGATTTTTGCCCATTATAAAGTTTTTTTTATATTATTTCTATAAAGATTTATTATATACTAGAGGCCCAATGAATGAAATTCATGCAAGGGGCTCAGCCCTCGCAGCCACGGTGGCTTGCCTTGGCCCTCGCAGCCCAGGCTTCGTCTGGAAGGCTATCTGAAGGGACCTCCAGAAGGCCATCCGGAAGCCGGTTCGGCTGTCCAGTCTAATTAGCATATTACACTTTAATTATTATACATATTATAACTACAAATTCTATTCATTTTATTTTGGGCATACGATATATATGATACATACCGTGTTTCCCAGAAAATAAAACATCCCCCGAAAATAAGACCTACTTACAGGTTTCTTTCTGAGTGAGATATAAGGCATCCCCTGAAAATAAGGCCCCTAGGCCATCTTGGAAAAGGGGGAAAGAAGGAGAGTTTTACTCACCCACTAAACAAAAAGTCTTAGACTTGCCACACAAGATAACCAGATGTACTAGTATATACAAACATTCTGAGACAAGCCACAACAATGTAGAAGGGAACTTTGAAATTTAGTCTGTTACCCAAGATATCCAGCAGGGGAACTTTGAAACACATAGGGAGAAGGGTATAAATCCCTTGAAACCCCACCAGGTGGGGTGCTCAGACTAGCTGAGTTGTCTCACTTATGCTTTATGCCAAGTGTATTTTTTTAAAAGTATATTTTATTGATTTTTTACAGAGAGGAAGGGAGAGGAATAGAGAGAAACATCGATGAGATCAATCTGCCTCTTGCACCCTCCCCACCCCGCCACTGAGGATGTGCCTGCAACCAAGGTACATGACTGGAATTGAACCTGGGACCCTTCAGTCTGCAGGTTGAGACTCTATCCACTGAGCCAAACTGGTTAAGGTCCAAGTGTATTTTTAATACATTTGTTTACTTTGGTTCCTTAATCAATTCACTTGCTTTGCTTCAACACTGCTGTCTGTCACTCCTCTGAAATCTTTCTTGTGATATTGACAAGAGCCCACCCGGCTCTGACTTGGGGGTGGGGGTGGGTGTCTGCCTGGTAACAAAAACACTAAGAGAACAGGGAGCCTCTATAATTCAATGAATTCTGGGCTCTAATTGTCTCCTGGTGGGTTGATGCTATCCTTTTTAGTCCAAAAACCTGTGCTTAGAGCAGAGAGATGTAAATGGAAAATAAGCAAATCACTTTCCTTCATCGTCCATATTCCACAACCGATCCTGAATTTCCCCCTTCCTTGGGCTTTCCAGACTCTCAGAGTAACTGAGAAAGCATATTGAGAGGCTTAGCATTTTGCGAACGGCAGCTCACCCTGGTCCCTGTTTTCCACATTTCTATTCATGAACTTTATCATATTCCTCCTTCCATTTTTTGAATGTGTTTTCTTATAATTGAATTAGTTACAGCTGAGTAGGCATATCTGATATGTTGTTTAGATAACAGTTTGATTAGTTGACTTTAAAAATAATTAAGTATACCATATTTAATTCCTGGGAGGGTTTCAGGCACCGGTAGCTATTGTAATCCTCACCCATTGCATTTGTTATTAAAAATAGCAGACAGTTGTTTGAGGGCAGGGAACAGCCTCATTCTATTTATGCCTCCTTTGCCTAGAATGGCACTTGAAGATAAGAACAGCTCCATTTGTAGTGCTTTACCAGGTGCCAAGAAATTTAAATATATTATCCTATTCAATCATGACAGTAATCCCATGGAAAAATGCTCCCATGTAATAATTGCGTGTAAACATATCAGGTTTACAGAGAGGCTAAGCAATAGGCCCAAGGTCTCTTCTACAAAGTGGCGCATCACCAGGGCCAGGCTCCAGGCCACTATGTCCTCTGTCTTGCCCAATGGGCACCCCAAACATGATGTTGAATTGAGCACTCCACCGCTTCATTCTCACAGGATCATTTACGAATGCAAGGTGGAATCACGTTTTTGAGAATTGTCTTTCTTGAAGAATCATCCTATCTAATAAAAGGGTAATATCCAAATTGATCATCACTCCAACACACAAGATGGCCACCACAAAGGTGGCCAGCAGGGGAGGGCAGTTGGGGGGGGGGCAGGCCAGCAGGAGAGAACAGTTAGGGGGTACCAGGATTGCAGGGGAGGGCAATTAAGAGTGACTAGGCTGGCAAGGGAGGGCAGTTGAGGGGGACTATGCCTGAAGGGGAGGGCAATTGTGGATGACCAGGCCAGCAAGGGAGGGCAATTGGGAGGGACCAGGCCTGCAAGGGAGGGCAGTTGGGGGTGACCAGGTTGGCAGGGAAGGGCAGTTGGGGTTGCCAGGCTTACAGGGGAGGGCAGTTAGGGGGTAATAGGCCTGCAGGGGATGGTAATTAGGGGAGACCAGGCTGGCAAGGGAGGGCAATTGGGGGTGACCAGGTTGGCAGGGAAGGACAGTTGGGGCAATCAGGCCTGCAGGGGAGGGCAGTTAGGGGTGACCAAGCCTACAGGGGAGGCAGTTGGCAGCAAACAGGCCTGCAGGGGAGGGCAATTAGGGGAGACCAGGCTGGCAAGGGAGGGCAGTTGGGAGTACCAAGCAGGCATGGGAGGGCAGTTGGGGTGACCAGGCCAGCAGGGGAGGACAGTTAGGGGTGACTAGGCCAGAGGGGAAGGGCAATTAGGGGCAATTGGACTGGCAGGGGAGCTGTTAGGTGTCGACAAGGATTGCAGGGGAGTGGTTAGGGGTGATGAGGCTGGCAGGCAGGTGAGCAGTTGGGAGCCAGTAGTCCTGGATTCTGAGAGGGATCCCAGTTTGAAGATGGTGCAGGCTGGGCTGAGGGACACATTACGCCCCCTACACCCCATACACGAATTTCATGCACCGGGCCTCTAGTGATATATAATCCTGCTTACTTTTTCTCCTAAGTTTATAAAATCTATTGCCCAAAATCCAATGCATGCACTCAGATTTACCCAATTGTGTTTTTGTTTGTTTGTTTGTGTTTGTTTGCTATCACCAGGTGATACAATAATGTTCTCCCAAGTTTCTATAGTTTTTCCTTTAGTAACCATTTCTTTCTGGGTAGTCAGAAGGAAATCTAAAGTGACTGTTCTAATAACTTCATCATATGCCTCCTCTCTCTTCTAGTCAATATCTTTTAAATAAGACAAACTCCTTCATTTGTATTTTCCCAACTTGACCTCATTCCTGTTAAAAGTTGGTGATGCCACCTGGCGTGTTTCCCACGCTATTTTAATTTATCTTGACACATTAAGTGTTTTATTTGATGGCTGTTGAAAACACTAACAATTGTTTATTGCCTGAATGGTGAGTAAAACATGACTGCTGCTATTTAGTAGTCAGCTGCTCCTTTTTTTAATAGATGTTCTGCTTGATCAGATAATTGAATCCACCCCCCTCCCCTGAAACTGGCCTTACGCCATTCACAATGGACATGCCCTTTTGCTTCAACCATGTCCCACTTGCTAAGACTATTATCCTTCCCCTGGGGACCTTCCAGGATCAGGACTCCCTTCCCCCAGAAAAAGCCCACCTGGAGTTCTTTCAAACCTGACTCCCTGTCCCTGGGAGCTGGTGCCATTTTGGGCTCAGCCCATCTGGTATCCAAATGACCTAATAAATTCATAATCCCTCCCCACACTGGCCTCGTGTGTTCCTCCTTCCACCATAGCATTTGGGGTTCGTGAGAGTGGTGGCTAGGAGCTGGAAGGCCTCCTCTGGGCCTCAGCCTTGACCCGATCTGACTTTAGATTTTGGATTTGGGTCTCCTTGTCTCTATTATTAAAGACCTTACAGGCCAGGTTAACGCGGTCTTTTTGAGGTGTTTGTGGACTTGTGTCTAATTTTCAAAGTTAGTGGTTTGTGTTGGGGTTGAGCGATTGGGCTATATCACATGGTGTTCAGAAGAAGGGCTCCCTCTGGGGAGGGAGTCTAAGGAGGTGAACTTCTGGAAGGCCTCTGTGAGGCAAGAGAGGAAGAGAGCTGGGTTTTCATCAGGGCCCTGAGTAATCTTATTGTTTGTCATACTTGATGGCTTTATGGGCAGCCTTTTTGAGTTTGGCAATTAGACTGGCGATTATATGGCTACAGAGCTGGCACCCTGGAGAATTAACCTGACAGTTCCATCTCGAGTCAGTTCTGGGGACCATGTCAGTGCCAACCGGGTTGGATGTTGTGTCCTGACTATGGGGGACATCCACATGGTCCTGAGCTGCTAGCCAAATGCACTCTGGGGCGAGAGAGGAGGACAGGATGGCATTGATGTTGTGCCAGATCAGGTAATTTCTTGATAAAGGTAGTTGGGTCGGTGGACAAAGATGCAAGTTGCCTCTAAATTGGTGTGTGGTTGGATATAGAGAATGGAACGTGGACTCAGACTGTGCCCTCAGTTCCCTTCCTCAGGGTGGAGTGGGCATGGGAACAGAGTGGCTGTTGAGGAAGGCGGTCTTTGGGTGGCCTGAAAGAGGATTAGGTGGGAAAAATTTGTATTGGAGCTCACATTCTCAGGATTTGGGCTCTCAGGGGCCAGGGAGAAGGTGGTTGCTGGTTAGGACGGTCTGGATCTTGGGAATCTACTGCAGGTGAGGGAGGGGTCATGGAAGGGAGTAGAGGTCAGGGGTCTGCTGGGTCAGAAGTAGATTCAGAATCAGAAGTGTTAGGGGGTGATGCTTTGGGTGAAGGAGAAGGATCTTCTAGGTATCATAGGATAAACAGTGAAAGGGTTGAAACCAGAGCGTGAAAAAGGCCTGGGCGAAGGAAATCTCTGACCATTCTCCATTGTGGTGACAACAATTACCGGTATTTAAATTGCACAATGTGGCCGAAACCGGTTTGGCTCAGTGGTAGAGCTTCGGTCTGCGGACTGAAAGGTCCCGGGTTCGATTCCGGTCAAGGGCATGTACATTGGTTGCGGGCACATCCCTGGGAGGGGGTGTGCAAGAGGCAGCTGGTCGGTGTTTCTCTCTCATCGACGTTTCTAGCTCTCTATCTCTCTCCCTTCCTCTCTGTGAAATATCAATAAAATATATTAAAAAAAAATAAATTGCACAATGTGTTAAAATTGAAAGTGCTGTTTTCAGGTCACTGAGACTTACCATCTAGTTCTAGTTTATGATCAAACAGTGTTACAAAACAAAGTGAGGTGGTTGGGCATGATCTTCCCCATGAGTGTGTAGAGGGAGTGTGTCGTGGGCCATTTGTGAGTGACAGACATAAAGGTGACTGTTTAGGGCAGGCGTCCCCACTGCTAAACAATTCACCACAAGAAATGAGGGGTACCCTCTGGACTGGGCATCTCGTCTTCTGACCTGGCACTAGGACTTTTGAGATGAGAGACTTTGGAGAAGTCAGTGAGAGAGAGTGGGCAGAAGACTAGAGATGAGGGGAATTGTGGGATGCCACTCACCTAGAGGATTGGCTGGTGTGGGATGGAGGGTCAGCCATGGAGAAGGAGAGATTCCCGATCCAGCATCCTCCTTAGCTGGTCCGGGAAGGCCCACAGGAAGGGGGCCTCATCGAGACTGACAAGTCACCCGAGTAGTATTCAGAGGTAAGCCCAGGACGAGCTGTTGCTGCCGCCTACTGCTATCTGAGTAGCAACCCCGGGTGACCAAAGCCAGGGTGATGTTGCCCCTTCCTTGTGGACTCTCCCGGGTTTTGGCACCAAATGTTAGCGCCTCCAAGGAGGAACGCACGAGGCCAATATTGTGAGGGATTATGAATCGATCAGGTCATCTGGATACCAGATGGGCTGAGCCCCCAAATGGCCCCAGGTCCCAGGTCCCAGGGACAGGGAGTCAGAGGATTGAAAGGACTCCGGGGGAGGGATATCTCTCTGTGCAGGTCGGGATCCTGGAAGGTCCCCAGGGGAAGGATAATGGTCTTCGCAAGTGGGACGTGGTTGAAGCAAAAGGGCATGTCCATTGTGAATGGTGTAAGGCCAGTTTCAGGGGAGGGGGATGGATTCAATTATCTGATCAGGCCGAACAATAGGACATTGTTTCATTGACTTCATTAGGTATTTCTCTCTTGGCCCTAGCCCAATCACCATGTAACACACTTTCTCCCACCCTGCCCTTGTTTTTTTAGACTGAATTTCTTCTCTGTGGGATTCTGGAAAAGAGCAATTCTAACTCCCTGAAAGTTAAGGCTATTTGGATAATTCTCTCCTTCTGTCTGCAAGGTAGAGAAGGGTGCCATCCTGTGGGATGTCTGACTACTAGATGGCAGTCCAAATGGTTCTGTTACGGCAGCCCGGGGACCAGATAAGGAGTGAGAGGGCTGTCCCCGCTCCAGTTCTCATCTCCTCATAGAAATAAATTTAAACCTGAGACCTGACTGCATTGTGACGCCAATTTATTAAAGCAACTAACGCGTGCACAGTGATTGAAGCGAAGGCAAGCAGCCCAGCTCCTCTGGCGTGCAGTGCAGACAGGCAGCGCTCAGCTAATCGGAGCAGTGAGCCGGGCAGGGACGCCAGGCCTCACGCACCCTCCTGGCTGCAGGTTTCACAGTCCCCTGCATGTCTTGGTTCATAGTAATTCTCAAGCTCCCTTTTTACTTTGTGGTGGCCTTCTCAGATTCATGAGAAGAACTTGGCAATATTACCTTGCCAAATCTTGAGGATGCTGGTTTCTCTGCTTAGGGAGTAAAGAAATAAAACTGCCTTCTCTGTCCTTTCCCTTTTCCCCAATGGATGATTTTTTTGTTTGTTTTTGTTTTGTTTATCAGGTGAGAAAACCTGCTCCTTCTGTCTCCCTCCCCCTCTCCTCTAGGTGGAGCATCATTAACCATTTGCTTTCAAACTTCCTTGGGAAAGATAAGGGCTGGCAATTTACAAGAGGGCTGCAGCTTGCCCTCCCCGTCTGCCCTTGCCTAACTCTGCGTCTCAGTTTCCCTGCTTCTCTTGCCCTGGACTTTTCCTAGCTTCTCACTGCCTGTAACAGTTATCACCGGGTCTGTTCTTCATACTGGCTTTTCTAGACACTGACACAGAGAAAGAGGGAAAACTGTAAGCATGGATTTTATGAAGGTTGAGTTGGAATGCAAGGTTTGGTGCTTTGGGGAAACGCCGAGGAAGAGAGCTGAGGCGACCCTGTCTACGCTCCGTGTCAGCCACAGGAATGGCGATGGTGCCACAGTGTGCGGTAAGAGAAAAGACCTGCCCGTGTTATGGGCACACACACACACACACACACACACACACACACAAGATAAGATTCTCTGCTCACAGTAGCCATTCCTCTTCGCTTTCAGCTTGCAGTTTTCTTGCTGAGACCACCTGATCTCTGGGCATAGGTTGGGAGTTAAGTGTCATGTTGGCTAAGAGCTGGCGGTATTGTTATCTTCAGTTTTGCTCCCAAAATCCAAATCCGGTTTATCCACACCGTTCCCACGTCTTCTCTCGTTCCCAAACCAAATCGTCACTAGAAAGAGAAGGGAGGCTGCCCTCGGACTTGCAGACAAGCCATTTCCCTGCTGCTGACCCAGCCCTGTTTGCTCTTTCTTTGCCTGAAAATCTGGCTCTCTTTTGGGGGCGCGGGTTTCACACGTGGTTTTGAGCCACAGTTCCTTCTCTAGACTTCAGTCCAGCTCATGTGCTCTCCCTTGTGAGGCCAATGCTGAGTTCCCAAGCCCTGCAGCTGCTCAGTGAGGAGCTGGCTCTGTGTGCAGGGGACCTAGATGCAGGGACAGCCGTCCTCAGCGCAGCTCCCTGTGGGAGGGTCGCACCAGTGCCCTTGGCTCGCCCGCTGCTGCTGCTGCTGCTGCTCCCAGAAACACTCCCTTCTGACGTGTTTCTCTGGACACCAGCAGCACCCGCCGCCCTTTGGGGTCACCGTATGTGACGACGGCATGAAGGGTGACTAACTAGGGCGCAGGCTTGAGCCCTGCACTGCCCAGGACAATGCCCACTTCTGTTCTAGGTTTTCTATGATGTTTTCTTCAAGACATACTTGGACTTTGTCTGAAAGGGAAATGGATACAGGATGGTCCCAGCCCAGCCCCTGCAGAACCCAGGGTTGGGCACAGAGGCACAAGATCAAGGCTGTCTCAGGGTCCATGCCCCCAAAGAAGACATTTAAGGAGAGGAGCTGGTTTAATGAAGGATGCTGCGTATGTGAAAATACGAGAACAATTGGCCATTTCAGCTCTGCTATGCTTTACAGCTTGGGAGACCAGGATCAGTCCCCGCTGCTTGCTGTGCTTCCCCTGGCAGACTCCGATGGCCTTGCTGCCGCTCCCTCAGGGATGTCCTGGCCATCAAGCTGCATCGGGGACCGCTCTGCAGGAAGATGTTCTGGGAGTCCATGGTAAACCAGCTGCTTCAGACACGCCGAGAAGGATAAGGAGGCTTTGTTTGGCAATGAGAGCGACTGTAGTTCTCAGGGAAACAGGAGAGAGTTTCTGCTGAGGGGTTTAGCGTGGTGGTAAGACCCCTACAGCGCAGCCCGCACGTGCCGACGGGGAGTCAGGCAGTCCTGGGATAAGCTCCGGTTAGTGCAGGACAAACGGTTCGCTTCCGCGGCCCTGGGCAGCTCCCCCCCGCCCCCCCCCCCACATTTTATATGTGGGAAGGAGAGAATCCAAATGTTATGAATCGCACACTAAAAGTGCTTGATACTTTAATTATGTTATTTTTAATATTAAAAACACTTTGAGAATGAGCACTACTATTACTATCCTCATTTTATTAACTGAGATATAGATGATGAGAAAGGCTCAGTAATTGCTCAAGGCCACACAGCTGGCCAGTGGTGGAATGTAGATCTGACCGCTAACATGCTTTGGCGAAGGTAGATCAATGTGTTTTGTCCTACACGTGGCTTCACCAAATGGTGATGCTCAACCATTTGGCTGCCTCTGTCATACACAGACGCACTCCACGCAGATGATGGCCGGTGGGTATCTGTTGGGAAAGTGTATGATTACTTGGACACAGATGAGAACAGATTTCTAATTAACTTCATTTATTAGCTGATAAGGTCACTAGATACAAAAGCTGTGAGGAGTGACCCGAATAATTGATGCCAGGAACAGCAGCTGTGACTGCACCTCACTTCCAATAGGCTGATCTCCTACAGGATATTGCAAGCATTTTCCACTTTATCTGGCCTTTGACCCTACTCCTAACTCCGTACATGTTCTCCCATTTTGATTCTGCAGGAGGCTCTGGTTCCTGATACTTGGCTCTGTGCCAGAGTTGGTCCCACATTTATAACTGTCACAGAGCCCCTCGAAGTTGCAAAGCCCTGTCTCTCCCGAGGACGGCCTGCGTGTCAAGTTCTTATGTAACCCTCACCATTGGCTTGGGCAGGTGAGTGGACAGGGGCAGTTTCCTGAGAGGGAGTGGCATTGACCCTGCATCTAAAGCAGCACAGGCAGGGTGGAGATGACGGGCAGCAGAACTAAGTTCAGTCACTGGAAGGACAAATCCCATTTTGATTCAGAGCAAGATGGATGAACCAGAACATCCCTGGACCCGACCAGGAGGCGGGACAAAGAATGCTGTTGGAGCAGCTCCTTCTCTGCCAGGGCTGTGCCCGTGGATGCCGGGCAGCGGACAGAGCAGACGTGAGCGTCGTGGGCGCACAGGAGAGTCTTTACTGCAGACCAAGCAGCCGCTGCTGTCAAGGAGCCAGCAGACAAAACAGTTCTCAAAGCTGCCGCACGGAGCAGCCCTCCAACGCAGCAGCAAACACAGGAGCCATTACATACCGCGGCCCAGCCCACGCGAAAGCAGCCTCGCACCGTGGTCAGTGACACCCTTTCACCGGCTGAGACAGGAGAGGCTTCTTTCCAAGAGTGACATCAGCCTCTCGTGCAGGTTCTCAACCTTCCAATGCCATGACCCTTTAATACAGCTTTTCTTGTTATGGTGACTCCCGACCATAAAACTACTTTCTTTGCGACTTCATAACTGTAATTTTGCTCCTGTTAGGAACCGTAATGTAAATATCTGTGTTTTCCGATGGTCTTAGGATCTACAGCAGTGTTTCTCAGCCTGTGGGTCTCGGCAGGAGAAAGGTCGGGAACCACTGGATCAGAGAGGCTGCCTGTGCGGTGCACACAGCACCCGCTGGGCCCTGCCTTCGCACCTGCCTAAGGCAACTTGGCCTTGAACATCCGGGGTACTCTGATTAGGGTTCCACAGATGCCACTGTGTGATGGGAAGAGATGGCAGCTGTCTTGGATCTGCAGCTGCGTAACCAGCCAGCCCTAAGCAACAATGAGCTCGAGTCTGCAGGTTGAGTGGGCTTCGCAGGGAGGCTGTGGCTGCTGGGCCCCTCCCAGATGGCTCACTCTGTGGCTGGCGAGCTGCTGCTAGCTCGTCCCTGGAGCTGAGCTGGGCTCGGGCATGGGTCTTAGCTCCCTTCTGCTGGGGATCCCAGAGTGAGGATAGGGGAACCTTGCCTTAGGGACCCTGGCCTCATGGGAGCACGGTGACATGAAAATGAAGAGCCGTCACTTTGCCACATCTGTCTGTGGTGTCAGTTGAGAGGCCTGGCCATGTCCAGAAGAGGGAACAGGACTCGGTGCCCCAGGGGGCGTGTCCGAGTCGCCCTGCAGAGTGAGGGCAGCGGTGGAGCTCTGGCGCCACGCTCGGAGAGGGCAGCTGCGCTCTGGCCCGGGTGAGTGCACAGGAGGTAACAGCATGTCTTTCCGGGTCTTGGTTTCAGGATATGCGATTCCAGTCCTGAAGGGATTGTTAACCCCGGAGGTGATTCGCTGGTGTGGGGAAGCTCATGAAAAGGGTGTGTTGTGTTTGGAGAGTGTCAAAACCTGTGGTGACAAGTTGCCCAGTTATTGCCTCATTCTTGCCCAGTTACTTCTGGCGCTCTTAGTGGCACGTTCCTTCGCGCTGGGCGGAGTGAGGGAAACGGAGTCTCTGTCCTCGGGAAAAGGGCTGAGGATGGCCCAGAGTGGGTGAGAGAGACATCGCCTGTGTGTGCCAGACCGGCGGAGCTGAGAGGTGCTGTGAGTTTTGGTGTTGCCCAGACACCGAGGAAGAACCGCGCCTGCTGCGCGGGTTCCAGCGCTGGAGCCTGAGGAGCTGCCCTCGGGCAGGGAGAGGCCTCCTGGGTCTCGGTGCCCCTCCTCTGTGTGTGTCTGCCCAGTTTCGGGTCCAGCAGCACCGGGGCGGGGCGGGAAAACCTTCAGATCTTAGTCTGTGTATTTCTGTAGACACGACTTTCTGAGTGGTTTGAAATGTAGCGTAAAATGATATGGTGAACCATATGGTGCTAGAGCAGACACCGCCACCAGAACGGTAAGACTGAGGGGGGCAGGGATTATGGGCTATTGGGATAGGGAAAGGGGAGTTCTATTATACAGCGACTGTGGTTCAGGGGGAAGTCAGCTGTCGGGGTGCTGGATGGATGTGTACCTGTGTCAACCTGTTGGGATAAATATGCCTGTAAATTTCACTTAAACCTGTGATTTTCTTACTGGGTCTTCCCTACGGAGAATGTCTGAGCAGGTGCATTCTCAAGGCTGCAATATATCTGTCAATGGACCAACAAAGTTAGAACTCTCACACATGATTCGAATGTAAAATAGTCTTATAGATAGAAACTTTCTTAGGATTAGGTTTTCAAGTCCCAATTTTAAGTTTTATTTAATTATATTTCTCATTTGCTCAGCAATATCAGGGGCTTCCTTTGTTTCAGGCTTAATGCTGTGCAGATGGTGGAAGATTAGCCAAACCTCGTTCCTCAAGAAACCACGGACTGCTTTGGTGAGAAAAGAAACATGCAGGTAAATGCAAACATATATACACATGCACATGAGTCAGATAGCGTGAGGTCAAAGGTTGGTGCTATGACAGTAGTTGGCTGGGGGATGGGCAGCTTTAACGCAGCACATCACAGGACGTGGCTGTGAGGATGGCACTTGAACGGAAGCGCTGCTTGGGGACCTGGCTGGGGAGAGCACAGGAGGCTGTAGTGACATGAAAGTGATGAGCCGGCCCTTTGCCACACTCTGTCTGTGCAGTCAATGGAGACTCCACTCCCTGGCCTGGCGTGTCCGGGAAGAGGGAACAGGACGCAGTGCTGTTCAGAACGGGGATGGCGGTGTAGGAGGACGAAGAGGCCGCCCGCTGTGAGCAGCGAGCACAGCACAGGACGGGAGGCTCTGGAAGGCAGGCGGGAGGCAACGGCTGGGGAGGAGTGGGCCTCACTCCCGTGGCAGTGAGGACCCTGAGGAGGGGTGCGCTCTGGTTTGCAGTGCAGGACGGTCGCTCTGGGGTGCGAGGAGCAGACGGACTGGGGGCCAGCGTGCTAGCGCTTTGCTGGGGATGTAGCAGCAGAGGTGTGAGTGGGGACCTGGCCCTGCTATGTCCGAGGGGTGGAACCAATTAAACTTACTTAAGATTTGGATGTGACTTTTGAGAGAAAGGAGCAGGGATAATCTTTGCTTTATGGCCCAGGGGCCTGAGCGGGCAGCGCTCCACTTTCTGAAAGGAAAGACGGGGAGCACCGGCGGATGTCGTGGGCGTTGGTGTCGGACAGGCTGAGCACCGGAGGTGGAAATGGAGCCACAGGAGCCGCCGCCGCCGCACCTGACGACATCGCTGCGAGTGAGGGAGGCCCACCGAGAGCAGAGCTCGCTCCCGCCCGGTCACCTTGGAGCGCGGTCTCCACGCCCGCAGCCATCTCAGCCCGGCCTCCACGCCTGCAGCCGTCCCAGCACACCTGCCGAGAGCGGTGGGTCCTGGGGGACCCATGTGCCCCAGGTGAGCCGTGTGCCTCAGGGGGCCGTGTACACCGGGAGAGCCGTGTACACCGGGAGAGCCGTGTGCCCTGGGGAAGCTGTGGTACCCGGGGGAGGGGGCGGTGTGAACCGGAGGAGGAGCGGATTCTATTTGTCTGGTCCTGAGACATTTGGACAGTCTGCAGCCATTAGCTACAGAACACTCTGTTGTATTTCCCTACAAAAACAAATGAGAGAGTGTGTCCCACTTGAAATTCATACACGGAAAAAAGGAAAAGAAAAGGGGAAAAAAATCTGAGGAACAGAATAAAGTGGTGAATATAGTAGAATCAGGGGCAAAGAAGGGGAGTGGACTGATGATTATCAGGGGGATAAGGGGGTGGGGAAGCAGTGAGAGACTGGATTGAAATCATATAACCAATGGATGAAGACAATTGGGGGGAGAGGGGGTAAGGGCAGAGGGTGGGAAGGGAACTGGATGGTAGGGAGCTTTGGGGGAGAAAAAGGAGAAACAATTGTAATAATCTGAGTAATAAAGATTTATTTTAAAAAAAGGAAAGAAAAAAGGAAATTTATTACCTGTATACGGTAGTTGTCAACACAAACCAGACAAACTGTGAATCCTACAGTATCAAGAATTTACTCATTTATTCAATGACAATCATGTCATCATCTTCTGAAACATCATCATAACAATCTAATTCCTGAATTTCCTGGTGACTTTCTTGTGACTCCATTTCTTTCAGAGTCAGTGGACCAAATCTCTCATGTTCAGCAATAGCACTGTCTTTAAATGAGTCCTTCTTGTCAAGGTAGCCTGCTCGCAGTGCATTTGCAATGCAACTGTCAGTCATTTTCTCCCATGAATTCTTCACCCAAGTCACCACTTCTTGCAGTTTAGGTTTCACAAAGTTTCCACGCTGATTTCTCTCCATTCACACAGCAGTGATGTCAGGACTCTGCGTAACGTCACTGGTTGCTAGATGCCGGTCGGGGCGGCCCTAGCGATCAGTTTGTGGTAAATTAATTTTCATTCTGAGACAGAGCCTGGGGGTCTTATTTTCGGGGGATGCCTTATATTTCACTCAGAAGGAAACCTGTGAGTAGGTCTTATTTTCAGGGAAACACGGTAGAATCATTTCCCCAGAGGGCGGGCCTTTGGGGTGGTGTCCCCTCCCCCCAGGAGAGTGGCCCTGGAGGCTTTGTCTCTCTGGTGCTGCTAACCCTCAGAGGCAGGCAGTTCCCTCTAATTGGCCCCAGGAGCTGGCCAGATGCTGGCGGCCCTCACACCTGTCTCTCCAGATTTGGGGCCACAGTGTCCCTCGTGATCCTTGAGGACAGGAGTGACATCTCTCAAACTCTCAGATGTCAAATGGGAAACTGTGGCCCCAAGGCTTTTTAGAGGGAGATCACGCGGCCCAAAACAGAGTGAAGGCGAGAAGTCAGCACCCACTCCAGTTGCAGAGAGCACGATGGCTGGGGCTGAGGGAAGGGGGGAGTGATCAGCTTTGATAATAGCGTACGTTTTATATTCTGATCCAAGCAGAGAAGGTCTTTCTCCTCCCCTTCTGTCCTCACCTTCACTTTACTTTCATCGCCCTCTTCGTCTTCTCCTCCCCTTCTCTTCCTTGGTGCTAGGAGTAGGAGGTGTCTGGCTGGTGTGGCTCAATGGTTGAGTGTCAACCTATGGACCAGGAGGCCACTGCTTGATTCCAGGTCAGGGCACATGCCTGGGTTCAGACCAGCCACCGGGAGCAGCTGCCTCTGCACAAGAGGAAGTCCGTCTAGAGAGGGTGCAGGCCGGGCCAAGGGACCCCGCCGGTGCATGATTGGATTAGGAGGGATCATGGGAGGGCTCCAGGGCATGTCTAGCCCAGGCCCATCCCCCTCAGTCCAGATTGGCCAGACCCCAGCAGCAAGCTAACCTACCAGTTGGAGTGTCTGCCCCCTGGTGGTCAGTGTATGTCACAGGGACTTATTGACTGGTGACTGTCTGCCCCCTAGTAGTCAGTGCATGCCACTGGGAGCAGTTAAGCTACCTTAGCATATCATTAGTATATAACGCTTCGATTGGTTGAACAGAGGACCAGTCACCAGATGACTGGACACTTAGCATATTAGGCTTTTATTATATAGGATGTTTTTCTCTCCCTTTCCCTTCCCCTCTGAAATCAATAAAGACATGTTTAAGAAAATAATGGAAAGAGTTTGAGTTAGTTCCTCTGTAGCCCTGGCACCTCTCCGCAGGGCGGGCCCTGCTGGCCTCAGATGCCCAGGAAGCTGGGGTGATGCTGGTGCCCAGGGGAGCCGCCCCCGTTGTCGGGCGTGCCCAGGATCTTTACTGCACATTTTTGGGAAGGGACAAGGGAGGCACAGGATGGCTGGTCTCATGGCCGGTCTTTAGAGGGCCCTGTGTGAGCCCTCAGTCTCGACTTTCTCTTGTGCAGGGGCAGCTGCCCCCAGAGGCTGGTCTGCAGCCTCCCCACCACACTTGGGGCTTCCGGGGGAGTCCCTGCTTCTCGTGCCTGGACTTTGCTGGCGAACAGGTCAGCCCTCAGTTCCTACCGCTTTGCTGGAGAGCAAACATGAAGCAGCAGCGCCCAGAGGCTCCTGGGGGCCGGCGTCGCGTCCGCACACCTACCACACGACGGTGCCCTCCAGCACGGAGGCTGAGACGTGCTTCACTGCGAAGGGGAGCAGCAAGGCCAGCTGCTGCCCTCGGCACAGTGCCCGGCGTCAACAGGCCAGTCTGCCAGGCTCAGGACCTGCGTGGTGGCGAGCAGGCAGGCATGAGCTGGGCTGGAGCCACCTGTGGGGAAGGGGACAGGGAGGAAGGAGAGCTGCACAGTCAGGGTTTTGCCTCTATCGCTCAGGCTGTATTCGCTTCCAGTGGCATAAGCTCAGGAGCCAGACTGCTGGGACCTGGCCCCGGTTCCGGGGAGGAGGAAGTAGTGTTGGGACTGGATGCTCTGGGACCAGCCTGGAGCCATGCTGTGGCACTGGGGAGCATCTGGCCGCCCCCCCCACCCCCCACGGGATGTGCTGTGAGGGGATGGGGACGCCACTGCCCATGTGTCCGCAGAGAGCTCAATCCGGCCACTGGGGAGCCTTCCAAAGCACAGGGCTTGGCTGGCACCGTATGCCGTGAAACACGACCTCTGACCTCTGACCTCTGACCTCTGATAGGGCCTCCCCTGACACTCCTGTGCCAACACCGAGGCGCTGCGGGTGGAGTCGGTTCAGGGGACTGTGTGGCCTGCCCGTCGGGGGGTGGGGGAGGCGGCCCCGCTCCCACAGCCACGCCTCCGAGCCGTGGGGGCACAGGAAGCCAGCGGGTGTGAGAGGAGAGGGCCCAGATGCCAAGGTGTCAGCCAGCGGCCTCTGGGCTCTGCTGACCGGCCTGTTCCTGCATGCCCCCTCCCAGCCATGCCTCCCGCTCCTCTGGGTGCAGTGCTCCTCCTCTGTGGGGCCTCCAAGGCTGCCAGGCCCCTCACGGCCCTGGAGGCACAGATGGGCAGCTTTGGGGCGTCCCTGGCACTGCCCGCAGGGTGCTGTCCCAGGGCTCAGCGGACTTCCCAGAGCAGAAGCTGTGGCCTATGGCAGAGACGGACCTGCCCTGGGGACTGGGCATCTGCAGAGACGGGCACAGGCTGGTTGCACACGGAGCAGTGGCAGGGTGTGTGTGTGTGTGTGGGGGGGGGCATTGCTGACGTCAGGGCAGTATTCACCACACTGACTGGCGACCCTGCCATTCCGCCCTCCTCCCCAGCCCCACAATTGTGTCCAGGGACATTTTGCAGGTTTGCTGATCTGTTTTAGGCAGAATGCCTTCAGATGTTCACAAGTTGAGACCAATTTAATTCAAACTCCCTCCCATGTGCAGCCTGAAGCCTCTCACCTCACCCTGGGCAGGCCTCACTCTGCTCACCGAGCTGAGGGCCCCTCCACTCCCACCAGCAGTCCCCTCCTCCCACGGCCCCTCCACTCCCACCTGAGGGATCCCGCTGGCGTATGAATCTGTGCACCGGCCTCTACTAAGTGATACCATATAGTATTTGTTTGTTTTTCTGTCTTTGACTTATTTATATACTCAATTCTATTCCATCGATGTAAGCATCCATCTTTATGCCAGGACCAGCCAATCTTTTTTGCTGTAAGTTTTGATATTGTGACAGATGCAAGTCCCAATTTTTGTTTTTCATTTTAAAGACTGCTTTGCTATCTTGGGACCCTTGCATTTCAATATACATTCTAGGATTAATATGTTAATTTTTGGAAAAAAGTTCACTAAAATTTTCATAGGAATTATATTGAAAATTGAAAAGGTACATGCAGAAAAAAATGAAACTAGACCACCAATTTACACCATATACATGAATAAACTCAAGATCGATAAAATACTTAAATGTAAGTTGTGAAACCATAAAAATCCTAGAAGAAAATGCAGGCAGCAAAATATTAGACATCTCTCTTAGCAATATTTTGCCAACATATCTCCTAGGGCAAGGGAAAAAAGGAAAAAAATAAACAAATGGGACTACATCAAAATAAAACCCTTCTGCACAGCAAAAGAAACCATCAACAAAATGAAAAGGGAACCCACTGTATGGGAGGACATACTTGCCAATGAGACATCTGATAAAGAGTTAATTTGTAAAATATATAAAATACATACAACTTAACAAAAGGACAAACAATCCAATCTGAAATCTATCTAGGTCCTCTGCCCATTTGTTTATCTCCAAAGTGGACATACACATGGCCAAAAATCATATGAAAAATGTTCACTAATCATCTGAGAGATAAATATTAAAATGACAATCAGGTACCACCTCAAACCTGCCAGAAAGGCTACCGCATAAACAAACACACAAGTGCCAGGGAGGATGTGGAGAAAAGGACCTCCTGTGCACTGCCGGTGGTGCAGCCACCGTGGGGAACAGTGTGGCGTTTCCTCAAAAAATTAAAAACGGACTGCCTGCCATTTGACCCAGTGATCCCCAGCACTTGTTGTCTGTTTATGATGGTAGTCATTCTGGCAGGTTTTAGGTGGTACCTGATTGTCATTTTATATCCTAAGAAGCCTGAAACACCAGTCAGAAAGAATGTATGCACCCTTGTGTTCATAGCAGCACAGTTTACAATAACTAAGATCTGGAAACAGCCTAAGTGCCCATCAGCAGACGAGTGGATAAAAAGTTGTGGCACATTTACACCATGGAATGCTATGCAGGAGTAACAAAGAAGGATCTCTTAATCTTTGAGACAGCATGGAGGGACCTGGAGCGTATCATACTAAGTAAAATAAGTCAGTCAGAGAAAGACAAGTATCACATGGTCTCGTTCACATGTGGAATCTACTGAACAAAATAAACAGACAAAATAGATCCAGAAGCATGGAAGCATGCAACAGACTGACGATTCTCAGAGGGATGGGGAGGGGGAGAGGGTAACCAAAAAAATTATATGCAATCTAGAGGCCCAGTTCATGAAATTCATGTTGGGGGAGAAGGAAGGGTATCCTCAGCCCAGCCTGCACCCTCTCCAATCCAGGATTCCCTCTCACAATCTGGGACCACTAGCTCCTAACTGCTCACCTGCCTGCCTGTCTGATAGCCCCTAACTTCCCCTCTGCTGGCCTGGTCACCCCAACTGCCCTCCCTGATGGCCTGGTCATCCCACATAGCCTGTTCGGTCACCCATTCAGTTGTTCCGGTTGCAACAGTCACTTAGGCTTTTATATATATAGATTTGCACAACCCCTGGTCACAGACAATCGTGTGAAGTCCTAGTGAGGTGGCAGCGGCAGGCTGGAGGAGTGGAGCTGGGGGAGGGACATCTGTCATACTTGCAATAAGAAAGGTACATTTTGCAAAAGAGAGGGAAGAGACTGAAACTCACACAGTGCCTTTGCTGGAACCTGGAAGGATCATAGGCCTCACTCTCTGTGGGCTGCTGTCCAGAGTGTAGCTGCTGGGCCTGGGAGAGTGCTGCACAGAGCACGCCCGCACTGGGCATCACACTCAGTGAAGTGCTCCTTGTAACTGTATTTTACTTGCATGTTGAAATGCTACTACTTTGAATATATTGGGTTAAATAAAATATATTAAATTAAAAAAGAAATACAATTGATTTTTGTACTCTGATTGTTTACCTGCAACCTTTCTGAGCTTGTTTATTAGTTTAAGTGTGTGTGTGTGCACGTGTGTGTGTGTGTGTGTGTGTGTGTGAATTCCTTCGAAATTTCTGTATGCAAGATTATGCCATCTGGAAACAGATAATTATATTTTCTTTTTTCCCAAACTGGAAAACCTAATTTATTTTATTTTATTTTATTAATTACCTTGCCTAATACCTCCAATACAGTGGTGAGTGGACCTGATGAGAACAAAAGTCCTCGTCTTGATCCTGACGTTTAGGAGCAGAACTTCCCGTCCTTTACCTTTATGTGCGAGTTGGCTGTGGGTTTTTATAGATGCCCTTTTCATGTTGAAGAGTGTCATTCTAGTCATAGTTTGAGTGTTTTCATCATGAAAGGATATTAAGTTTCTTCAAATGCTGCTTTGGTATCTATAGAGATAATCTGTGTTTTTTGTCCTTATTCTTTTAATATATCCATATGATTTTATTACATTGGTTCATTTTTGTATGCTAACCAATCTTGCATTCTTTGCTCATAGTATGCGATCCTGGTAACGAATTGTTGATATTTTTTGCATCTATAATCATAAGGGGTATTTAGCTATAGTTTACTTTATTTGCGATGTATTTATTTATCTGGTTTTGGCATTAGGGTAATAATGATCTCCTAGAATAAAATGGAATATTTTTCTTCCTCATCTATTTTTTCAAAGAGTTTGTGAAAAACTGATTTTAATTATCCGTTTAATGTTTGAAAAAATTTTCAATGAAGCCATCTGATCCTTGGCTTTTCTTCATGGGAAATTGGATTACTAATTCAACCTTTTTATTATCAGTAGTTATAAGTATATTCAAATTTTCTCTTTCGGTTTGAATTAATTTCAGTAATTTGTGTCTTTATGGGGATTTTTCTTTTTATCTAGGTTGCATAATTTTTTACAGAGCTCCCTTTTAATCTTTATAATTTTTGTGGCATTGATAGGGATAGTTCTTTGATTTTTTTACTTTAGCAATTCAAATGTAATTTTTGTTGTTCATTCTAGCTAAAAGTTTGCCAATTTTGTTGATCATTTCAATAAACTAACTTTTGGTTTCATTATCTTTCTGTAATTTTTAAAATTCTGTTTAATTTATTTCTCTAATTTTACTTTATCTTTCATTCTACTTACTTTAGATTTACTAAAATTTAAAAAGGTTTTTCTCTCCCTCTAGTTTCTTAAAGATGGAAGGTTAATGTGCTGATTTGATATTTTTCCTGATATTTATATTTAAATATAAACACCCATAGGTATAAAATGTCCTCTGAGTGCTGCATTGGCTGATCCCATTAGTTTTGGTATGTTGTGTTTTCATTTTCATTTATGTTTGTGTCTAACTATTTTCTAATTTCCCTTTTGATTTCTCCTTTGACCCATTGGTTATTTAGAAGTATTTAATAAAATTTCTATATATTTGTGACTTTCCCAAATTTCTGTCTATATTGATTTCCAATATTATTTCGTTTGGTTTGGAGAGCATGCTTTGTATGATTTTAGCATTTTTATTTATTGCTAATATAATACTTTATTAGTATACTTTTTAATGTGTCTTTATTGTTGAAAATATTACAGATGTCCTTTCCTCCCATTGGCACTCTACCCCATCCACTCTCGCCTTCCTCAGGGTTCACATTCAAAAAAGGATCCCTTTACCTTGTGAAACAGGTGTGAGGATGCCCTGCCTCCCCGAGAGTGAGGTCATGTGATGCTACTCTTCCTCTGACTGGCTTATTTCTCTTAGCATAACCCTCCCCAGGTTCTGCCATGATTTCAGTACTTTTAAACTCCAGAACTTTTTGTCATCCAACACAGATTCTGCTCCTAAGCCTGTGCATTATGTTGTTGGACAGAAACTCTACAGATGAGTTAGGTCTCAGTATTTAGTGTTGTACAAGACTTGTATTTTCCTGTTGATTTTCTATTTAGTTTTCCTATTTATTGTGGAAAGTGGGGGGTGGTCCCAGCGGTGGTGGGGTTGAGCCCCTGGACATGACTGAGTTGATCTAATGTTTTTGGTGGAACATAGAGTGATAAGGTCTCAGTGTCTGCAGGGTATAATTTTAATTGTAGGCCAATAATAGGGTAAAACACCGAACTGGTTAAGGCTCTAGTGGTCAGTGTAGCACAGGCGAAGTTGAAAGCCAAAATCTGAGAATAAATGGGCATCACAGTGTCCGTGACAGAGAGAGTAGGTGCCAAAGTGGAGGTCAGGAGATCCAACAAGGTTCAGGCGAAGGCTGGTCTCTGAGAGGGTCCCCACATTGGGCAGAATCGCTCGGAAATCGTATTCCTGGCTTCTCTTATTTGCTTGTCCTCACGTGGAGCCTCTTTAAGGCTCCAGGACTTCTGACAGGCTGCTGATTCCCCTAGTGCCTGCGGAAAGACGGCACCGATGTTTGGCAAATTGGTGAGGGGCCAGGTCAGGCTGACCTTGGGGAGGGCTGGGCACTGCTGCCAGCCAAGGTAGGATGCACTAGAGGCAGCTTCCTGTCGCCTTCCAGGCTGTGGTGTGTCTCCTACACCCGCCACAGCTCACTGGAACCGACTTATTTATGTGTTGCTTTCTCTGGAAAAGTCCTTGACATTTTACTTGGGAGGCAGCATGGTGCAATGAAAAGAAAGCTTTGAGGCATGAACCCTGAGCTTCCCTAGGTCTGACAGTGACTGTAAGTTGCTAAACCTTTATAACAAAAACATGTATGCACAGAAATGCAGAGGTATTCACATACACATGGATGCATGTATTGGCATATGCATGTGTGACTATAGACAACACAAATATTAAATAAGTTATTTTTAAAGCCCTAGTACATTTAGTGATCAAAGAAAGGGAGTTTGTGGCATTGTTTCCTTCTTCCTCTTTTCCTCTGCCTGCGTGTGTGTGTGTGTGTGTGTGTGTGTGTGTGTGTGCCTGAGGGAGAGAGAACATGTGGTGTCTCACTCAGTTGAAAAAGCAGGTGCAAACACACAGGGATCCATTGCCCAGAGAGAGACAACCTGGCTTTATGCAAGCCACCCAATGGTTCTAACAGATTTGTTCTTGAAATTGACCATTTCAGCTCAACTAACAGGATGGATGAAGCAGGCATTTTGGCATCAGGAGAAGAACAGGTAGACTAGTATCATGGCGGTCCAAGGACCCTCCACCTGGTGGAGAAGGTGTGAGGATGCCCTGCCTCCCCAAGCAGGTGACAGGGACCCAGGAGGAGCTTGGACAGAGCCAGGCTGCCCTGAATGTCTCAGCACCTCTCCTGCCTTCCGCCCTCTGTTCACTCCATCCTCATGGAGACGGCGGTTGTGCTGCTGCACCTGGATTTTGTAACCATGGTTACAGATGCATTCCCTGTGTGTGTGTGTGTGGGGAGAGCTGCTTTTATAAGGGCAAATTGTACTGACATTTAAATTAGAGGCGTTACAGTGACTGCACTGCCCAGGTATGGGAGAGTACGGGTCCCTTGGCAACTGGGTTATTTGGAAGACTCTTGTTTTCTCTCCCTTTCTTTCTTTCTTTCTTTCTTTCTTTCTTTCTTTCTTTCTTTCTTTCTTTCTTTCTTTCCTCTCTCTCTCTCTCTCTCTCTCTCTCTCTCTCTCTCTCTCTCTCTCGGTGTATGTGTGTGTGTGTAGGGGGGGGACATCCAGAAGACTGAGGTTCTGGGTGAGGACAGGGGCAGGTCTTTTTCAGGGAGGTTCTGCAGGTCAGGGGTTTCAGAGCAGATGCTACAAATGGTGTCAAAGTGCAGGGAAAGGCAGGCTCAGAGAGAAGCCGGGAGCCACATCCATGGCGTCTAAGAGATGGCAAGGGTGGCCCCGTGGGAGAGCTGGAGTGATGTGACAGACAGGGGCCAGCTGCCTGAGGATGGGGCGGGCCGCGAGGGGGAGCAGGCCCAGCGGCCCTGGGAGGGCGCTCAGGGACGGTCAGCTTCCGGGAATGAGACTGGGTTCAGGTCGCCAGGAGGGTCCCGCTCCAGGAGCCTGAGATGTGGGAGCGGGAGGGCTAACCAGGCCTCTTCCCGGCATTTGGAAGGTGACAGGTTTACGGCTAAACTAGTTGCCATGTTCTTTCTGAGAAGCAGCAGAATATAAGTCGTGTTCGCCCACAGATGTGGATGTCTGCTGGCTCTGTCGCCCTGTGGGTCACCAGTGGGTCACCAGTCAACAAACACCCGCTGAGCTTCCACTGCCGGCCAACGTGCCTGGAGGCCCAGCGCTGCTCCGGTTCTCCAGGCCAGCGCCCTCCCCGCAGCACCCGCACACCAAGGCCATCTGCCCATGAGGACGCTGGTCAATGAACACCCGGAGCCCTGGAGAAGTCTCTGGTTTAACCTTGGCCTTCAAGCAGCAACTATGCAAGGTTCCTTGGGATGCCTGAGCCAGCCGTCAGCCGGGCGGCCAGGAGCCGGGAAAGGCCGCCGAGGCCTGCTGTGCCTGCTTTCCACGTGGTGTCGGTGAGCCAGGCGCAGCCTCTACTGAGAGGAGCTGCAGGAAGGAAGTGCTGAGCGGCCAGGCTCCCGCTGCTCAGTGCAGAGGAGCGCTGCCCGGTGGGACCGTGCACACAGCCACAGCACTTCCGTTCGGTGCTGCCTCCGTGTAAACACCCAGGCGACGCCCTGCGTGTGCCCCGTGTGCAAATGTGTCTATGCCTGCGCACACTCATGGGGAAGAGACCACTTGCTGTAGGTACGTGAAAATCACAGAGTTAAGGATTCGAGGGTGAGTACTTCTTTTGTCTATGTGCTTTTGAGCAAGCAACATCAGACCTTTCAGCCCAGTTTTTTCATCGGAAAATGGAAATAACTAATTCCATTTTACAGATATCTTTGTGAGGGTTATATGAAGTAATTAATATAAAGCACCCAGCATAGTGTCTGGCCTAAAAAAGCAATTAACAAATAGTTCAGCTCCTGTTACTTCATATACCTTCCCTTTCTCTGCTGTGGAAGGCACGCCTCAAATTTTGCGTCATTATCTCAATTGGTAGAGGAACTAATGACCCTTACAGCAGGCATATCAATAGTGTGAATGGTAGGCAATTTGCAGAATTTGTGAAAGTGCTTTCATACGCCTGATGTTCCCATAATGCCCCTCAGCTGAAGTGAAGCAGTCACAGTCCCCTGGTGGGTGATGGGCAGGAGAAGGATCGAGAAGGCACAGTCGGAGGAGCCAGCTGTGCTCTCAGCAGGTGGGTGGGGCTGCCCACAGCAGTCAGCACAGAAGTGACCTGTGCAGAACAGGGGTTCCGTAGCAGCTGCCAGAGGCCGAGGGCACTGCCCACCTTGGCCTAGAATCAAGCTCCAGGCCCCACTGACAGCCCCTGCCCTTCCAGCATTGGCTCCGCCTGGGCGGCAGCTCCCACTGCTCCCGCAAGGCCTGGCTCCGAGTTTGGTGCTCACCGCCAGCTGCGCAGGGGTCGTGTGTAAGCGTGGTGCTCGTGCCTCCACAGCGCTGAGCGGGAGCCCCGGGGCGGGAGGCGCTCTGCTCTGTGGGACCGAGTGCACGGGAGTGAGGAGAAAAGCTGTAGCGGGAACTGTGAAGAGCAGGGTTTGTTTCTGGAGGAATCTCGTATGTGTTGCATAGGCCCTGCACCAGCTCCCAGTCCCATGGGGGGTGGGGGTGGGAGGGGGGACTCGGGTTCCCTTTCTTCAAATCCTCACCAACACGTGATTTGTGGATTTCGGATGATAGCTATTGTGACTGGTGTGGGCTGATATCTCAGTGGCTTTGATTGTTAGTGCGATGGTTAGTGATGCGAGCACCTTTTCACATGTCTGCTGGCACCTGTGTGTCTTCTTTGGATAAAAGTCTTTTCATGTCTTCCCTTCATTTTTGATTGGATTATTTTTGTTGAGTTGTATGCATCTTATCTCATTGCTTCATTATTTGCAATAGCCAAGATATGGCAGCAGCATAGCTGTCTCCCAACAAATGAATGGATAAAGATGTGGTGTATGTACAATAAGATATTAGGAAGTTATGAAAATAATGAAATCTTGCCATTTCTGACAATTTTGTTGGATCAAGAGGTTATTATGCTGAGTGAAAAATGACAGAGGGAGACAAATACCATGTGGTTTCACTTATATAATGAATCTAAAAACAAAACAAAGCAAACAAAATAAAACAAAAACAGACCCAGAAACAGAGACCAAAGGGATGGTTGCCAGAGGGGAGATATACCGTATTTGCCGGCGTATAAGATGATTTTTTGGCCCTGAAAAATACGTATTTGCCGGCGTATAAGACGAATGGGCATATAAGAAGACCCCCTAACATTTCCACTAAAAATACAGAGTTTGTTATATACTCGCCGTATAAGACTACCCCCCACTTGGAGGCATATTTTTCAGGGCCAAAAATTCGTCTTATACGCCGGCAAATACGGTAAGTGTAGGGCATAGGGGACTCGAGTCAGTCATATTGTGACAGATGGTCACTAGAATTAGAGGGGGATCACACTGTGAGGTGTGAAATGTGGAATCGCTATATCTTACACCTGAAACGGATAAAACCAACATAAGATTATACACAAACTACATGTAAATACAAAACAAATTGAATAGAAAAGAATAGGATGGAAGGTGGACATAGGGCAATTTGTTTCTCAGACATTCTGGAGTGTTGGTCTGTCTCTTACAGCATTTTCTGTGGCAGTGTGCCTGCGGGGTGGAGGTGGGCGGGGAGGGCAGAGCGGGGTGATGTCCCTGAGCACAGGTTCATGTGCTGAGACAGTCACTGCAGTGATGGTGATGGTGGTGTCTTTCTTTAAGTCCTCATCTGAAGATAAGTTTAGAGAGGTGAAGGAAGAAAGGGAGAGAGATGAGAGAAACATTGATTGGTTACCTCCTGTATGCGCCTGACGAAGGATTGAATCCACAAACCTAGGCATGTGCCCTGATAGGGAATCGAACCCACAACCTTTTTGTGCATGGGACAAGGCTCCAATCAACTGAGCTGCCCGACCAGGATCCAAACTAATTTCTTCATCTCTGTCCCCACATGGCAACACTGATTAACAGGAGCGAGAAGCCAAAGGCCCTCATTAATGGTCACCTCCTCCCCCAAGCTGCCTTCTGAAGCAAGCCGTAGCCTCGGACCTATCTCATCCTTGACCCACCAAGCCATGCGGAGTAAGAATGAGGCAAAGGAGGACTTCCAGCAAAAACTCCAGGCTCTGACACCAAACGAAAAGGGGCTACGTGCTTGACAGACAAAGCAACAGGTAGCTTGTCATGACTATCCAGCTCTTACTAATCTGTCTTTTTCTGTTACATTTGGGGTCATTTGGGCTCTGGCTTAATGCCCAAATCTTTGCTTCTTGTTTTTTTCTTGTTTCCTTAATTTAAGCTTCTTTTTCTCTCCTAGACTGGGGAAAAATGCAATGCATTTAGAAAGAATATCTGTTTGAAACCAAATGTAGATTTCCAAGTGCTCCATCTATATTGTCAGCATCATTAATGATCACCACCATCACCAACACCATCACTGCCACCACCACCATCACCACCACCACCACCACCATCACCACCACCACCACCACCACCACCACCATCACTACCACCACCACCACCACCATCACTACCATCACCATCACCACCATCACCCGTCACCACTATCACTATCATCACCACCATTACTATCATACATCATCTCCATCAACATCAAACACCTATTTCTTGAGTACTTAACATGTGCCATCCCTAAATGTCTTCAATAATCTTCACAATTTAAAACTTATTTATGCTCTCTATTTTACAAATAACAATAATGAGGTTGAGAACACAGTAAGTAGAGCTGATTTTGGAGTTTGAACTGCCTGACCCAACATTCCTTATAACCATTTTTCTAGACTATTTATACCCTTCTGCCTCTCCCAAAGCACTTCAATAGGAACCGTTTAGCAAATATTGTATCTCAACCTTAATTTTTCTCATTCTAGAGCACTGTTTCTTAACATATGGTACAAGAATCACCTATATCAAAGTCACTGGGAGTTAGGTGTTAAAAACCCAGATCCCTGAGCCCTATCCAGAAATTTCTTTTAAATTGAGATGTAATTGACAGGTGTACAACATAATGCTTCTGTATTGTGAAGTGGCCATTGAAAGGTTTAGAGTCGGGGGAGGAAGAGAGCCAAAACCTGCTCCGGAGAGGGTGTGACCTGGGGGGGTGGCGGTGGACCCGCTGGGCAGGGTGCGGGTCTCAGGCTGCTGGGAGGGGGAGCCATAGGCTGAGGGCGGGGTGACCCGCGGTCCGATGTGGGGAGGAAGGAGGGTCGATGGGGCTCAGAGGAGGAAGGACAGTGTGCGGAGGGCAGCTGTCACAGGGAAGGACGGCTGCGCGGGAAGCTGGCTGTCCCGGCCTCAGGCCCCCGCCTGCCTGCGGCCTGTCCAGGGCAGGGCAGTGCCATCGATGGGCCTTGGGACCACTGCGCAGGGCTGTGAAGGAAAACAAGCCCCGGGCTCCGTCCTCAGGCCCAGGGTCCGAGGTTCGGAGGACGCAGGGGTGGGTGCCGGGATGGCCGGCTGCCAAGGCCCCGGCGAGGCTGGGGCTTAAGGCCGGGAAAGGCGCCGTCTCCCCAACGCTCACCGGAAACGGGGGCGCCCCCCGGGAGAGGCGCCCGTCGGGAGGGGCTGTCCCCCCCGCGCTGGACTTCCCCGGCTGAGCCTGGCCCGAACCCCAACGCAGGACGCCACTCCCCGTGGGCCGGGCCTGGTGCAGGTGCAGAGGAGGCGGCCGGAGGCCGCTGTCCATCCCTGCGCCCCGGGCCCCAGGAGGAAGGCGGGGGCTTCCCCGGACACAAGGGGCTCAGGGGCCAGACTCAGCCCACCTGCACCAGGTGCTTGAGATAAAATTATTTTGATACATTATAGCCTCATGTCATAGGTGTGCAGCTGGCCCACTCAGCACCCTTCAGTCATAATGACTCGAGGTAGCACTGACCACCACACAGTTACATGTTTTCTTATGATGAGGACTTCCGACATCTGTTCTCTTCACAACTTTCAAATATACAATAAAGTATTATTATCTACTAGGGGCCTGGTGCACAAAATTTGTTCACTGGGGGCAGGGGGTGTCTGACAGACTGGGAGCCCTCAGGGGATGTCCTATGATGGCGCAGGCCCGCTCCCCATGGGAAGTGGGCCTAAATCACAGCCTGTCCTCCTTTTTTGGGAGTCGACCGGGGTGATCAGGGGAAGGCACCAGTCCCATCACCTCACTGCTGCAGCCACTGCCAGCTGCCACAGCTGCCAAGGTGTTTTCATCCACACAGACTCCAGTCCCTTCACCAAGAAAACATTACAACTTTCTTTAGGCATTTTCAAGATGTGTCTTTCATAGAATAGGACCTTTCTTTCTTCCTTCCTTCCTTCCTTCCTTCCTTCCTTCCTTCCTTCCTTTCTTCTTTCTTTCTTTCTTTCTTTCTTTCTTTCTTTCTTTCTTTCTTTCTTTCTTTCTTTCTTTCTTTCTTTCTTTCTTTCTTTCTTTCTTTCTTTCTTTCTTTCTTTCTTTCTTCCTTCCTTTCTTTCTTTCTTTCTTTCTTTCTTTCTTTCTTTCTTTCTTTCTTTCTTTCTTTCTCCTTCCTTCCTTCCTTCCTTCCTTCCTTCCTTCCTTCCTTCCTTCCTTCTTTCCTTTCTCTCTCTCTCTCTCTCTCTCTCTCTCTCTCTCTTTCTCTTCACCTTAGGATATTTTCCCATTCATTTTTAGAGAGCATGGAAGACAGAGAGAAACATCAAAGTGAGAGGGACACTTTGATTGGTGCCTCCTGCACGAGCCCTGACCTGGGCCTCAGCCATGGAGGAGCCTGAAACCTAGGTACATGCCCTTGACCAGAATCAAACCCAGACCTTATGGTCTTCAGGCCGAGGCTCTAACCACTCATCCAAACTGGCTAGGGCAGGATATGACATTTCTTAGCCCCTCCAGCAGCGGACCTTCGTTTTTTCCTCCAGGAGGTGGAGAATGCCTAGATCACCTTCTTGGATTCCTATCACTCAAGTTACCAAGAACACTGCGAGTGGCGTACTGAGAACTTAGCCAGTGAGCGGTCAGAAGGTGTTTCCTCTGCAGCTCACGCACAGAGGCGGGACTGCTGGCAAGACGAGGCTGGCATACCTCCTGTCTCTGGGCCTGCCCAAGCCTCTGCAGTGCCTTTACTCACATTCCCCTTTGTTCCCCTCCCCCATTCCTTGCCTCCGGCAACCACCTGTTTGTTTTCTGATTCTATGTACAATGAGCGCACAGGCATTTGTCTTCCTCTGGTCTGTTTTATTTCCCTAGTGCCCTCAAGGTCCACCCTACTGTTCTTAATGGCAGGGCTTCCTCTATTATGGCTGAGGAACATTCCCGTGTGTGTGTGTGTGTGTGTGTGTGTGTGTGTGTGTGTGTGTGTATCACATTTTCTTTATCTATTCATCTACTGATATACACTTAGGTTGTTTCCATGCTGTGGGTGTTGTGACTAAAAGAGCTGCTATCTCTTTGCCATAGTATCTTCGTTTCCTTCAGCTAAATACCCAGAAGCGGAGTTGATGAATCACAGAGAAGTTTTTACTCTTTTTTTGTGTTTTGAGGAGCGGCCACACTGATTTTCAGTGATGGCTTAACTTCCCACCCACAGTGAACAGCGTCCCCTCTCCCACCCTCACCAGCGACAGGTGTTTCCTGTCCTTTCTCTGATGGCTGTTCAGACAGGTGTGCAGGGATGTCTCACTGGGTGTGACTTGCACTGTCTTCTTTGGAAAAATGTCTACTTAGATCTGCTAATTTTAATCAGATTGGGGTTTTATTTGGTATTGAGTTGTGTGAGATCTTTATATATTCTGGATATTAGTTCTTTTTCAGATATGTGGTTTGCAAATATTTTCTCCCATTCATATAGTGCCATTTTATTTTGTTGGTGGTTTTCTTTGCTGTGTAGAAGCTTTTTAGTCTCACTTTTTTCTTGCCCAGAGATATTGAATCAGAATCCCTGGGAGTGGAGTTGGGTAATGATATAGCTTTCACATGATTCTTGCTACAGTTTGAGAACTATTGCTGAGGGAATAAGAGAATGTTCTATCTTAATAGTTGTCCTCAACTTTTCGGTCAGCTCCTCTTAATAATACTCAGGATAGCCATAACTTTCATAGCTACAAGGCATGCTGTGAACTCAAAGGGGACTCCCCGGGGGAGGGAGAAGCCAAAAGCAGGTCAAGGTCAGCACAAACAGTCTGACTGGCACCTGCAGGGCGTGAGGAACTCCAGCTGCATCTGAACAAGCTCTGGACTGGCCCAGCCGCTGCCCTGCCTGGCTCAGCCCATCCTTCAGCTCAGACGCAACTCACTGTACTCTGTCTCATCACACTTATTGTTTTCTTCATAGTAGTTATTCATGTCTTTAATCTTTTATCTTACATGTTTTATTTGATGATTTGTTTATTTTATGTGTGTTTAATTATTCCTACTTCATGAAAACAAGGGCCTCATACTTGCCTTTATATTGTGCATGTCCACAAATATTTGTCAAAATAACGCCTCAGGGATGGAGTGGGGAATGTGTGGTGGTCGCGACCTCCTAGGTGGCCTGGAATTGAACCAGACGATGCTGCAGAGTGTGACTCTGTGTGCTGTTTGAAACTGAACCTCAGCAACGGGGGTAGATTGAAAGAGCCAGAAATAACTCAGGGTACTGTACACCTGGAATAATATTGACTGTCAACTGCAATTGACAAAAATAACACAGTAAAATATTTAAAGAAGAACACAACCCACCCAACTGAAAATAAAAGAACTCCGTGAGTAAGAGCTAGGGCAGACCTCTAGGGAAAGCAGCAGTTTGAACTAAGTAAGAGACCAGACTGAGAACACAGAATAGAATTATGTGAAAACAGCCCCCGGTTTAGATAAGACACCTAGTATCCTAGATGGGGTTCGCTGTGACCGCTCCTTGGGGGCTGTCCTGACCGCTGTGGACAGGTGGGAGCTGACCGAGTGGTGGTTAGTGTTTGGCCAGAAAGAAACCTCTCCCACTGGGGGCTTCTCAGAATCACCCGTCGTCTGGGAGGAGATCTCGGGAAACATCAAGTAGACCATTTGGCCCCAAGTAACTAAAAGTCTTCTTTTGTGTCGTGGGTAGTGAGTGTAGCAATAGAGAGCAACAGAAGACCAACGATACAAAGAAACTGAAGATAAATCCATGATTGCTATCCCTGATGAGTGCCAAGTGAGGGACGTGGGGTCTTTCCAACATAACGTCCCCCAGCGAGTGGGAGGAGGCGTGCTGCACCCTCAGGGCCTGACCTTGGATGCGGGGTCTGACGCCTGGCACACAGGCATGTGTGTGGCCTCAGTCATACTCCTTTCCTCGTGGGGAAAGAGTTCTTCTCCTGCCTTCCTTAGAGCTTCGCCTGCCCCGCCTCCTGCACTTATGGAAGTTTCTGGAGCGGGTGGTGTCATATCATCTCCTTGGGCCAGATACAAACTGTCTTCAATAAACACCAAAACACACCATCAGGTGCTTCAATGTCTTCATGTCTCAGCAGCAGAATTTTGAAGAGTTTAAATTCTGCTTCTAATTTCTAACTCTTCTCTGCTTCTAAAAATTTATTGCTAAAGATTTCAGTATAAAATGAATGCATGCTCATTAAAATATTTGGAAAAGATGGTAAACAGAGAGGCAAAAATAAACATTAGTAATGCTACCCACCCCAAAACAACTGTGTCAATACTACGGGTACCGATTAATAATGCAAATTTTGTAATCAAAGAAAACACGATAATTTCAAGAGAAACATCAAAAGTGCTTTATTCCAAGTAATGTCCATTGCTAGCTACACATCTCCCCATCTTTCAGGTAATTTGTGGGTACCGTCCCAATAGAAATTTTATTGTTTTTTTTTAAATTTATTAAGGTATTATTTGTGTACATAGCTTACCATTCCCCCCCTCCCATTCATGCCCTCCCTCCCCAGAGTTCTGTGTTTGTTGGTTGTATTCATGCATACCAGTCATTCGGTTGTTCTCTTATCTCCCCCCAGGTCTCCTTCCCCTCCCCGCTGTCATTTGACAATCTGCTTGTTTTATGGTGACTATCTCAGGACCACGCGAATAGAATCCGCTCTTCCTCTGGTTCACATCGCCCCTCCCCCCGGGTCTCACTGCTTCCCTGGGGCGCACGGCTCTCCCGGGGTACAGGTCTCCCCCGGGGCACACGGCTCTCCCGGGACACCCAGCCCCCTTGGGGAAGACGGCTCACCCGAGGCACACGGCCTCTCTGGGGCATTGGGGTCTCGAACTGGAGGCACCACGCTAGCTCCTCGCTAGCACGGCGGACGGGACGGGCTGGGACGGCTGCAGGCAGGGAGACCGCGCTCCAAGGAGTCTCAGCGGAAGGGCTGCGGACTCGGAGGCCAAGCTCCGAAGCCACCCACTCCATGGGCCGGGGTGGAGTGATCTCTGTTCTTGGTGGGCTTCCCTCACTCATGGCAGAGGCGGCGGGCGCGGCAGAGGCGGTGGCTTTTGTGGCTCAATTTCCACTGTATTTTTAAAATCCACATGGTGGCAGCGGCGCCCCTCCCTGGGGTCCCGGCAGAGGCTCCGGATCGGCCCTGCGGCGGCGGCGGGCCGATGGGCGAAGGGCTTGCCGGGGCCTCGAACGGAAGGTGCTGCGCCATCTCCTCACCAGCACAGCGGGCGGGCTGGGACGGCTGCAGGCTGGCTGAGATGGCTGCAGGCGGGGGAGACTGCGCTCAAAGATGTCTTGTTCGGGGTGGGAGCGGAGTAGCTGCAGACACGGAGGCTAAGTTCTGAAGCCGCCCACTCCCTGGAGCCGGGGTGGAGCGAGGTCTATTCTTGGAGGGTTTCCCTCGTTTGCTGCGGCAGCGGCGGGTGCGGCAGCGACGGTCGCTCCTGTGGTTCAATTTCTCCTGTAGTTTTAAAATCCACATGGCGGCCGTGGCAGAAGCTTCGGCCCGGCTATGTGGTGGCAGAGGAAGGACTTGCCAGGGCAGCGAACGGAAGGTGCCGCGCCAGCGCGGAGGCCGGGCTGAGCTGGCTGCGGGAGGGGAGACGCCGCGCCATCTCCTCACCAGCACAGGCGGCTGGGACAGCTGCGGGCAGAGATTTATTTAGATGCGAGTTTTAAAATGTCACTTTCAGTTTCTTGAAAGAAAAAAAACTTTATTCCTAGCAGAGGCAGATTTTTTCCTTTTTTTTTTTCCAACAAAGAGACATGAAACAGAAGTTAAGAACTGAGCATGGCGCTGGCTCCCAGGAGAAGAAGGTGTGTGGGCCACAGCCCCCCTGCTCCTCCTCTCTGTGGCTTGGAAACAGGCCACTGGCTCGTGCACCTGCCTCCTGGGAAGGGGTCCTCCTTCCCCAGGCCGCCTCTGGGCGCGGCCGCGGGAGCGGGAGCGGGGAGTGCCCTCACAGGCGCCCAGCGGAAGGCTCGCAGCACCACCTGATGCTGGGGAGCGTCTCCCCTCGCTCAGCTGCTAAAACAGACGTGGTGAGATTGTGGGGGTGAGCCAGTGAGTCCCTGCTGACAGCTCTTCCCCTGACTCCCAGCCACCTGCTGAGACCTCCTGTTTAAAACCCTGGATTAGGGCTCTCCAGAGAGACAAAGCGCATACACACACACACACACACACGCACACGCACACGCACACGCACACGCACACGCACACGCACACGCACACGCACACGCACAGCCCCCTAACTCATTTTATTGTATTTCACATCATTATGCTTTGCAGATATGGCATTTTTTGGTTTGTATGTTTGCTTTTTTTTTTTTTACAAGCTGAAGGCTTGTGGTAAACCTGCATCAAGCAAGCTCAAATGATGGTTAGTATTTTAAACAATAAGACATCTTTAAATTAAGGGATGTACAGGGTGTTTTTCCAGACATAATGCTGCTACACATTAATAAACTACATTATAGTATAAACATAACTTTTACATGTACTAGGAAACTAAAAATTTTATGTGACTCGCTTTGAGATATGTAGTCACTTCATTGAAGTGGTTTGGACTGAGCCTGCAGTGTTTCTGAGGGATGCCTGTGTTAACTAAGAGACATTCAAATCTGTAAAGGATTTTTGTGGTTTTATTTGAGCCAAACACAATTGCCTGGGAAGCAGAATCTCGAGAGAGTGAGATAATGCTCTGGAGAACAGTGGTTTTTCACCAATGTTTATAATTACCATCATAAAAGGAGATGTAAGTGGGCTACAAGAAATCCATTGGTGATAGATTAGGGAGGTGGGAGAAAGCAAAGGGGGCGGGACACTGGGATTAGAGAACAGTGAAATGATGGACACACTTAGGTGGGTGCCGGGTAGTTAGCAGTCAGCAATTAACACAGGAGCAAGGAGGGCGTTTCTGGGCACTGAGGAGTCTGGGTAAAGGAAAGCACAGCTTACCCTGACTCTGCAGGTGTGTAATTAGATCCAAAAGACAGTGGGCTCCATTAAGATCCAAGTTGACTTTGTCAGGGAAGATACAGGCCTAAGACATGACCACCCACCATAGACTGCTTTTTAATTAAAACTTTTAACTTCAGACCATCCTTTGTGGTGACTTTAGGTCTCTGAGTTTGCAAGGCCGCCGTGCAGGCCTTCTCTGAGCTGTCAGGTCAGCATGTGGGCCCTCTTTGTCCACACCTGCATGCTTACATAAAGTAGAAATTGGCTCATGCAATTATGAGACTAAGAAATCCCAGAGCCCTCTGTCTGCAAGCTACAGAACCAGGGAAATCTCTCGTGTAATTTATTCCAAGTCCAAGGGCGGAAGAAGGTAGATGCCTCAGCTCAAGCAGAGAGAGTGGTTGTTCTTCTTCCACCTTTTGTTCTGCTCAGGCCTTGGCAGGTTGGGCGAGGCCTACCCATATTAGTGAGGGCGTTTTAACTCAGTTGACCAATTCAAGGCCGAATGTCTTCTGGAAAGACCCCCACAGACCCAACCAGAAATAACCTGTTGTCAGCTCTCTGGGTGGTCATGTATGGGAACCAGACCAGACTCGCCGCATGCTAAGGGCTAGTTAGGGTGTGAAGGCCCTGACTAGAGTACAGCAGGTGGCCAGCGCCGCTCTGAGCTGGGACTCTTCATCAGGGTGTCCAAGGACAACACAGGTGCAAGGTCACAGCAATCTCCTGGCACACTGCACAAGTGTGCCTTCTATAACCCAAATATGATGTCATGTCCCTATTGGCAAGACACCTCTTTTGTCTAATTAGTACAATACCTATTACTGACCAGCCAGGGTGTGGGAAAGGCTGGAAGGAGTGGGCTCAGCTATGACTGAGGCTGCTCAGATAATGGCTATGGGGACAGAGCCTACTGCTAGGAAGGGCGTATTGTCACCTAGCCGTGTGTGGCTACCTACTGTATAAGACTTTACTTTGAAGGAGTTTTGTCTAAGAGCTCCTTGTTAGTGATGGTTACATGGCCACTGGCTCCTCCAGTAAAGACTTTCTTATACACCTAAACTGCTCATGGTTTCTCCGTCTACTACCCAATGTCCCAAGAGGTCCAACCCCAGGCAGAGGGGCTCAGACCCAACAGCTGGTCTAGTAGGGCAAGATCAGAACCTGTGTTTTCAGCACTGCACAGTGGCAAGGTGTGAGGAGACACTTGTTCTCACAGTTAGTGCTGTAAGTACTCCAAGAACTTTCCTTGCTCTGACAGCATCCTTTAGCCAAGAAAAAACATCCTTTAAGGTTTCTTTCTATTCTTCAAGTTGACACATAAGATTAACCATCACAAGCCCAGAAGGCCATGTTCTGCCCGGGAACTTGCCTGAAGCCCCGGTCTCACAGTCAGTGCCTCCCCCGTGCCCCCGTGAAGGTTATCTACTCCATAAATGGTTATGGTGTCTCTTTGGTGTCTCTTGCTTTCTCCAGGATCTGCTTAGGTGCTAGGTAATACATCATCAGGAACAGACAAGCTCCCTGCCCCTACAGACCTTGTAGGAATCGGCAGGGCAGAAAATGAACAAGTGATTGAATAGATGAATGAGTAAGTGAAATAGAATCTAAAAGGTGATGTGCTGGTGAGTGACTGGGGCGAGGGTGGGGTGGGCACAAGGGCAGGGTCTTCTGAGGAGGTTACACTTGAGCTGAGATCTGAATGACCTTGTTGATAGGTATATGATGAAGGAACTACTACCTATGAAGATATTACTGGGTTCTTTGGGGATATAATTTTGTTTAACTCACATTAAAGATGTAAGGTGGTACTTGATACAGAAAGCAAGTAACTTGTAAGGGTCAGAGTCCAATTGTATGTCAGAGGCCATATGTGCAGGTCCAGAGTGTGTGCCCTTTCTCCAAACCAGATCATATATGATAGGTAGCTCATAGGCCAGGTGCTGAGAGCTGCTGTCTTGGTAGTTTGGGAATTGGTGAGGGATAACAAAACCAAGGATGGGAATTGTGCCTTCTTTTCTTCCTCTGCAGCTCTTTGATCATAAATGGAATGGCTCTTGGTGGGAAGGGCAGGCAAAGTAGACAGGGAAACATAATTATTTGGTTCAGAAAAGCTCACATGTGACCACCTCAACCTCCTCTACTGAGGAGATAAAATGCTACATCTATTTTATCATCTTGGCCATCAATAAAGATAAGACTTGCCTGTTAGTGTGGCTTAGTGGCTGAACCAGAAGGTCATGGTTCGATTCTCAGTCAGGGCACATGCCCAGGTTGCAGGCTTGATCCCCGTGTGGGGCATACAGGAGGCAGCCAATCAATGATTCTTTCTCATCATTAATGTTTCTATCTCTTGCACTCCCTTAATCTCTGAAATCAACAAAAATATAAAAGAAGACTCATCCTTCTATTTCCTTTATTGTAATGGCTTGGACTGAACCTGCAATCAGAGCAGGCAGAGACCCCATGAATCCCACTTCAACCTGCTTTGGCCCCAAGCCTTCTGGGAGGTCTTCTGGGTGGATACAGATTGTAAAGGCATCTTGGGTTAGAAGTACATGGTTCTGGAAGTACAGAAGATGAAATAATTACCCCGGAGACTGCTCTCTTGCTCAGGCTCCTGTGCCTTTATTGGCATTTGTGGGAAAAGAAACAGTAGGTCCTTTGACTGGACAGTATTTTTGTCCAACATAAGAAATTGACTGTCCCTGAGTCTTACTTTGTCCAGTGGAAACTTGGATAGTTTGTCTTCTTATGTGGTTTCCCATAACTCGTGCATTTTCCTGGCAGAGCCAGTATCTCTCATAAGAAGAACAAAGGGTTAGATTGTGACCACAAGAACCCGCTGAAGTCTAATCTAAATAGTTCCTGAACCAGTGATAATCAACCTCATTGATACAAATAGACACCAATTTGCAGAAATGTGAGCTGTCCCAGGGATGCTTTTGACTTGGGGAGTAACAACTTTTGATCCTGAGTACATCAGGGATGTGCAGTGGGAACAAACCAAGTCTCTGTGGAAAGAAGGGTGGGATCAGGCCAGTGGTTTGGTCTCCCTCTGTTTAGCACCATGTTTATTAAGTGCCCAGACCCAGGAGGTTCTGAACACAGGGGCTGGGACCCAGCTCTCTAGCGATGGAAGGCTGAGTAAGTCAGATAAGAAAGGACACTCTACTTTGGGGGCAGGAAGTCAACCAACAGTGTGCCAGCATCCTCAAGTGAGTCCCTGCTTTGGAAGAGAAGAGAGGAGAAAGTATGTGTCCTTCTCTTTCCTCCTTTTCCCTGTAGCTCTCCTCCCTTCATTCCGTCCCTTCCATCCTCCCTCCCTCCTTCTCTCCTTTTCTCCCTCCCTCCCTCCATCCCTTCCCCCTTCATTCCTTCTGTCCCTTCCATCCTCCCTTTCCCCCCTCCCTTCCTTCCCTGACTCACAGCCAGTGACAATTGTCCCTTCCCTCCTCCCTTTCCTCCCCCTCCCTCCTCCTTCCCTTCTTTCCTCCCTTCCTTTCTCCCTCCCTCCCTCCCTCCCTTCCCTCTCTCCTTTTCTCCTTCCTTCCTTCCCTCCCTTCTTTACTTCCTCCATTCCACTCTCCATCTCTCTTTTCCTCCCTCCTCCCTCACTCCCTCCCTCCCTTCCTTCTTCCCTTCCTCCATTCCTCTCTCCCTCTCTCTTTCTCCCTCCCTCCTCCCTCCTTCCTTCTTTCCTTCCTTCCTTCCTTCCTTCCTTCCTTCCTTCCTTCCTTCCTTCTTTCCTTCACCCTCTTCTTCCCTCCCTCCCTCCCTCTTTTGCTTCCTTCCTCCATCTCTCCCTCCCTTCTTTCCTTTTTTGAAAACAAAGGCAGTTTAAATAAAAGTGTATTTATTTTATAAAATTGAGAAAATAAACCTAATAGGAAGCGAAGAATGCTACCTAGTTATATTATAATTCTGCAGATATATTTATTTCTTTATCCAAAGACAAGAAATAATAATATTTGAGCCAACTTTATTTCAGTTTTTTATTCTATCGGATTACTTTTTCATAGTTATTATTATTTTAGATACATTTTATTTTACATTATGTTATTACTAATTCTTTAGAAACAACTTTAATGGCCACACAATATTCCAACACATGGTAATTATATAAAATACTTTACAATTTCCCTATTGTTTTTCAATATTTATTGTTATAAATAAGAGTACAATAAACTATCTACAAATGAATATTTTTATTTAAGATATTTCCTGAGGACACCACAGTGCTAGAAGTGTAATTATAGACCATGTACGCAAACCACACCCTCCTGCAATAACAGGTGTGTGTGTGTGTGTGTGTGTGTGTGTGAGAATGTAGGCACGTGAATGTAGGCACGCTGTTTCCTGAGCCCATTCTCCTACATTGTGCATTCTACAGTAAAGAGCCACAATCACCACAGAGCTTTGCTAATCATGTAGAATCTGGCTTTGTGCTGGCGAATCAGAGACATGGTTCCCAGGTGCCTGCTGAAGCTAAAACACAGCTGAGGGTCACGGAGATGCGAGCAGCCTGTGGAGCTGTGCGAGCTCTCCCACCTCCTTGGAGCCCTGGGCACCCAGAACAGAGGCCACCTGGGCTAATCCTGGCCTCACACGTGACACCAGTTTAAAGGACACAAATCGCTCCCAGTTCCATACTGAGCCAATCACAGCAATAGACAGCTTGTATAACCAGCCGAAGTAGCAACCCGGGGGCACGTGAGCAGAACCTGGCGGGCGTTGGCCGTGGCAGGATGGTGGAGGAGGTGAGTGCGGGCACCAGACCAAGGCAGTGATGGTCACTGTCATTGGGGTGAGCCTCTGGTGGTTACTGAAAATTATTTGCTCCCACGTGCTGTGGTCCTGCCAGGCACTCACACCTGCTGCCAGTACCAGCCCCACTCACACCCGCTACCAGTGCTCAGATCCACCCTCATCGCTTGGTACTGCCAGCAGGTGCGAGGGGCAACTGCCAGCCTTGATTGCTCTTCAGGGCTTTTCTACCTCCTCCTGCTCCTTAGGGGCAATCAGGGCAGCAGCTGCTGCTCACACCTGCTGACAGCTCTGCTTGCACCTGCCCCAGCACCTCCACAAATTGCAGGGCCCAGGCCCCAATTGCTCCGCACTGTCAGCTGGTGGGAGTGCAGTGGTGGGAGCAGGACAGCTGGCAGACAGGGGACTGGGGGAAGAGGTAGGAGGGGCCAGGCAGGGGTGTGGAGGATTGCCCAAGACACACCCCTGTGCCCACCATAGCTTCGTGGACCACAGTTCCTTTCAAGGTGTATGAATTCGTGTACTGGGCCCCTAGTTATATTATAATTCTGCATATACATTTATTTCTTTGTCTTATTCCCCTAGGCACACTCTTTAAGGCTTCCCACTCTTCTATTAAATTATGTTTATTTACTATTTACAAGAGCACTTCCTCGGTAGCTGAGAATGCATATAGAGAATGTGGGACCTTGTCTAAATGTAACCACCAGCAGACAACGACAATACCAGTGGAACGCACATTCACTGCTGCCTGTGTGCAGGAAGGAGACTGTGGGGTGTCGTGACTCACATTCTCCTGTTTAATGGTCAGAGTAATTCAGTGTATTTCATAGAGGAGGCGGCGGCCAAGTTCACATGGTGAGGACGTGTGGTGTCAGCAATCACAGTAGTCTCAGTGTGAGAGAAAGGACTGAGTTTGTAGTTCTATCCCCGAGTCTTCTTACTTTGAACGTTAAGAAACTTTGCCAAGATGAATGTGACTGGTTTGCCAGGGCCTGACTCTTGAGTGGGCACCGACTTTGCACATGCAAAGCTGACCTTCTGTTTGATTGATTCGGTCAGTGCCCCCATGGCGTGTGGCCCAAGCTGAGGGGAGAGTGAGCAGTGTGCTTACAGCTGGCCTCGAGGGCATTGCTTATGGAGGAGGTGGGACAGTGGCACCTCTACTAACATTGTTCAAAAGAAAAGCAACTGCAAATACATGAATTGTTTTGAATTTAAATGTGGATTTGTGGCAAAGTCATAGGTATAAAATTCTTCTTAGAATTGTCTTGCTCATTGTCTTGCTCAGTCTCACGGCCAGTGACAGGCTGTGTCCCTGCATGTGCTCCGTGCCCCTCAGACGCTGAGCCCGGGCGCTGGGGGGCTCACACTCTCAGCGACGCCGGAGGGCTGCGAGGGGGGGGGGTCCTTCCTGGCGAAGCAGGGCCTGAGGAGGGACCAACACATGTGATTGGCCAATCTGGTTACACGGCTGTCTTCTGCATGTTGTATGTCCAAGTGTTTTATAAGATTTAGGGTCCAGTTCAACAGATACTTTCAATTGTGTCATCATCAAGGAATATGAAATTTTATTAAAATCTAATTAACAGTCAATTACTAGATTTGATGAGAAATAAAACCTTACCTGCAAAACAACGAGACAGCAATAATAAAGGCATAGCTGGGTGAAAACCTATGGCAGAGAGCTAAAGCTATGCTTTGAGGAAATTTTATAGCCTCAAACACCATCATTTTAAAAAAGAAAAACTAAAAGGAATCATACATCTCAAACATTCAAAGAACAAGATAAATCAAAACAAAATGGAGGAGGCACGCAGATGTTAGTGGGGGTGAATGAAATAGAAAATACTTGTATATAGGAGCTACGTGGAGCACAGTGTGCAAAGGAAGAACAAACACTCTTGGTTTGTGACTTTTGCTTTTATTCATTGGATCTGCAATCCTGGGCATTTTGCTCAGCCCCTGAGCGTACTGTCAGGTGCAGAGGCTGAGGCCTGAGGAGGGACCCATCAGGCAGGTGCATGTCCCTGCTGCGCTGGATACGCCGACAGTGCTGCTGGCCGCTGTGCTGCTGGCTGGGCACTGCTGGTGCCAGGGCCGTGTGCCCAGTCCTCCAGCACCTCTATGTGGGAGGAGTTTTCTACTATGTATTCTAATACCAGGAGGATTTAGGTGTGCTCATTCATCAACAAGTATCACTGCATGTTTGCTGGCTGCTAGGTGTGTCCTCAGTGCTGGAGGGACGGTGAGGTCCCAGGTCACACTCTGCCTCAGGGATGTCACTGGCGTGGCAGCTGCCCAGTTACCCACAGGGGAACTTGAGGCTCCTTTGTCCTCTCAGTCACATTGTGGTACAAAGTGTCTTCAATCTGCATCCTGTACACTCACAACTTGAGGAGCAGAGGGGAGTCAAGTCTACACACCCCTGTGCACCGATCACAGGGCCTCAGGACCCACCTCCCCAGGAGCCCAGCACCTGTTCTCTCAGGAGGTTGGTCTCCATTAAAGGGGAAGGTAGTTCCTGGCACAGACAGAGGGTCGGGAGTCCTGGCTAGTGCTGTTAATATTTGCTTTATTACCATCTGGCCCCACCTCTTTGCACTCACACATCTCTCCTGTGCGGAGGCCGGCGCTGGGGCAGGAGTGCCACCTGCTGTCGTCCTCTTCAAGGCCTCCTGACAGGAGTGTCCTTTAGCTGGAGGCGGCAGATGCTGTGAGTTAGGGTGAGGCGTCCCTGCGAGAAGAGTAGGAAGTGTGGTCTAGGGCGGGCGCTGGGGCCTGCAGTCAGCCAGCCTCTCAGGGATGAGGCTGAGAGAAGCACGGGACCGACCCATTAGGCGTGTCTGCCGGGAAGCCCAGCAACGGCCGGGCGCTGCGCTCGGGCAGGTGTGCTGACTGGCCAGACTCTGAGGGCTTCACCTGGTCACCAGAGAGTGAGTGACAGGCCCGCTTCCTGCAGGGAGCACAGCCGTTTCCTGTGGAGAAGACAGCGGTTTCCTGCAGGGAGCACAGCGGTTTCCTGTGGAGAAGACAGCGGTTTCCTGCAGGGAGCACAGCCGTTTCCTGTGGAGAAGACAGCGGTTTCCTGCAGGGAGCATAGCGGTTTCCTGTGGAGAAAACAGCGGTTTCCTGCAGGGAGCACAGCCGTTTCCTGTGAGGAACACAGCGGTTTCCTGCAGGGAGCACAGCCGTTTCCTGTGGAGAAGACAGCGGTTTCCTGTGGAGAAGACAGCGGTTTCCCGCAGGGAGCACAGCCGTTTCCTGCAGGGAGCACGGCAGAGCTCTGAGTTGGCTTCTCGCCTGGACTCTGTCCTACATGCTCCGTTTCTGAGCTGACTTTATCGGTATGTTTTTCTGTAATAAACTGTTGAGTTCTTTGAGCCCTCCTCACAAATTACCAAATGTAAGGGTGATTTTGGGAACCCTTCAAACTTGTAATTGGTATCAGATGAGAGGGTCGTCTTGTGGATTGTTCCTTCACACTTCACAGTTGTCTGATTTCAAAACACCAATTGGTTTTATCTGGGAAGATGATAGATTGAGAGGAACTGTCAGAATTCCTATATTATCCATATAAACTCACGAATAGGAGAGAAGAAAAGTGAAACAAAATGTAACAAAATTCCCCTCCTGCACTCCAAAGCTCCAGCTGCGGCCAAGGGGGGCTGTGCTTCTGGGATAGAAATAACGGCTCTAACCACCTCCAGAGGTGGGGGCGCTGCCTCTGGTGAGGACTCAGGGGCCCCTGGGGCTGCGGTGGCCCTGGCTTCCTCCACGGCCCAGGACGTGTCCCCCCTCCCTCAGTGGATTGTTTATTTATGTCCCCATCATTCTGAAGAGATTTGAAGTAACTTAAAAAATATATACTTAGTCTGCTCCAATTTCTTCACTTTCTTTTTTCTTTTCTTTTCTTCTTCTTCTTCTTCTTCTTCTTCTTCTTCTTCTTCTTCTTCTTCTTCTTCTTCTTCTTCTTCTTCTTCTTCTTCCCTTTCCCCTTCCCCTTCCCCTTCTTCTTCTTCCCCTTCTTCTTCTTCCCCTTCTTCTTCTTCTTCCCCTTCTTCTTCTTCTTCTTCTTCTTCTTCTTCTTCTTCTTCTTCTTCTTCTTCTTCTTCTTCTTCTTCTTCTTCTTCTTCTCTTCTTTCTTCCTGGAAGCAGGGAGGGAAGAGGGGGAGCAGGAAAGGGAAGCTGGGTTGAGATTAGGACTCAGGGCAGGCCACCGAGCGTCTGGAGCCTGCCGGGCTGGCTCGTGCTTTATTCCCTGCCTTCGCCCACTTCCCTCCCGTCTCCTCCGACATTTGGTGGCACCAGAGCCTCCCTGTGGCAGCGCCTGCCAGCTTTCTGCGGGCACTCTGCTCCCAGGGCTCCCTACACTTGGAGCCGTGCAGCTCCTCCTTCCGAGGTGCGGCGAGGGTCTTCCCTGGAGGCCGCGCCTCCCTCCCTGCAGAGCGTCCTCGTCCTCGCGCTGCCATCCGTGTGGCCTTGGCTTCCACGTTGGTGCACAGGGGGCACCTCTGGCGGTTTCGGCTGCTGAGCAACCACTCTTCCAGTAACCTTGGATGACCTGTTAATGCTCAGTGTTTAATAGAAACAGCCTACACCTGTATTTTGTTTTCAACTCAGTCTAAGAGATTTGGATTTTGAGAGAAGTGTTTAAATAATTGCATTTATTTTTCTAGAGTTGATGTTTGATGTTTTTGCATACAGCATTAACACGTCTAAAATGGAATTCTGCATTTTCTTCACCCATTTCCCCAAATCTCCAGTACTTTCTCCAAACTATATCCCCGTCTCCCTCACCCCCACGTCTTGCTCCTGTCTATGCGTAAAGATGGGCGTGCTTTTCTAGCATCTTTGTGGCGTGGGGATGGGGCGGCTGCTGCTGAGCTGGAGCAGGAGGGGAGGCTGGCGGGTTAGGTTTGAAAGGAAACAGGAAACAGACCAACAAAGTAAAGTTTATTCCCCGGCAATGGGCGGAACCCATCACGGAGGTAAAGGGACAGGGGACCGGGCCCAGCCGGGCTGATGGCGGATGAGCAACAGCGTCCGGCCTGGGGCCCCTTTAAAGGACGGAAGGAAGGGGTTGGGCCCAGGGTGGAACAGGAAGGGGTGGGCTCTGAGGCCACTGGCCCGTGCTGATTGGTGGATCGATGTCTTGGAGATGTCACGTGTTAGCTCCGCCCACCAGTGTGGGAGGGGGAGGACCTTTCAGCGGACGGACCGGAGGCCTCAGAGGAAGAAGAGGTCTTTGCTGGGAACGGAGCTGCCCTCCTGTGAGGAACCGTCATCCGTCCGGATGATGGAGACACAGAGGGGTGAAGCCCAGACCCTCAGTCCGCCCCGCAAGAGCGGAGTCTGGGGGCGCCCGGAGCTCCTCCGGGCGGGTGTGCGGGTTAACGGTCCGTCACCCGGTCTGTCCCGCTCGGTCCCGCTCTGTCCCGCTCGGTCCCGCTCTGTCCCGCTCGGTCCGTTCTGTCCCGCTCGGTCCCGTTCTGTCCCGCTCTGTCCCGCTCGGTCCGTTCTGTCCCGCTCGGTCCCGTTCTGTCCCGCTCTGTCCCGTTCGGTCCGGTTCTGTCCCGCTCGGTCCCGTTCTGTCCCGTTCTGTCCCGCTCTGTCCCGCTCGGTCCCGTTCTGTCCCGCTCTGTCCCGCTCTGTCCCGCTCGGTCCAGTTCTGTCCCGCTCGGTCCCGTTCTGTCCCGCTCGGTCCGGTTCTGTCCCGCTCTGTCCCGCTCTGTCCCGCTCGGTCCCGTTCTGTCCCGCTCGGTCCGTTCTGTCCCGCTCGGTCCCGTTCTGTCCCGCTCGGTCCGTTCTGTCCCGCTCGGTCCGTTCTGTCCCGCTCGGCTGTGTGAAGGGCGGTGCCGCCGCCGCCGCTGCGTGGCGGGCTCTGCCTGTGCGCCGGGCAGAGGCGGTGCCCGACCCGGAAGCCCGGGGCCCTGGCAGCAGCCCTGGCAGCGGCTGCGAGTCCTCCCGGCCGCAGCTGACTGCGAAGATGGGTCCGAGCCCGCGGCTGCTCCGCTGCTTTTCCCCTCCTGCCCCTTCCGGGTGTCGGAGGGCGTCCGGGCGGCCCTCTGCCGGCTCTAACCCGCCTTTGGAGGCGCCCGGCACCTCACCATTTCCCCAGAGAGCACCCCTCTGACGTGCCGAGGCCTCCGCCCAGCGCCGCTGCCAGGAGGGGGAGAGGATGCCCGTCCAGCTGCGGCCCAGTCTGGGCTGCTGATTGACAGCCGGCCTTCCCTGCTGGAGGGCCTGGTCCACGTGCTTTCCAGAGAGAGCGCCAAGGTCACTTTCAGAAAGTCGCTTCAAATTCTCCATAATTTTTCTAATAACAGGAATATCTTAAGTTCCTATTCAAAAATCTATAAATCTGTGATTTTAATGCATTCTGTCTATCATAGGTTATCATATAGTTGTTGCTGTATTTACATTTTTAAATTTTATTTTGAAATAATTTTAGATTTACAGAAAACTCTCAAATACAGAGGATCCCTGTATAACTATGGAGGAAGAGTAATGTGCTGTGCTCCCTGTCCGCCTCCCCCCAGTCTGTCCTTGTCCTAACCCCCAAACCTGTAGCTGCCACTGAACCATCAGACAAGGGACAAGGAGATGGCGAGGCGGTCCGCCTGCCTGGAGGCCCAGTTACGTCCGGCTCCTGGTTGGGAAAAGGGCGGGAGCGGCCGGGCTGTGCTCGCTGGCTTTGTAGGCCTGCAGGCGGGGGTGGGGGACCGGGCTGTGCTCGCTGGCTTTTTAGGACTGCAGGCGGGAGTGGGGGACCGGGCTGTGCTCGCTGGCTTTGTAGGCCTGCAGGCGGGGGTGGGGGACCGGGCTGTGGAGCCTCTGGGAGCCGGACAGGCGAGCAAACATGACGTGTAACGGCACAGTCTGCGCTGAGCTCGGGGGGTTGGAAAGTCCTGCAGAAGGAAGGCGATGGCAGCTGCAAACAGGGAGCGTGTTCAATGTCACTGAGCTGTCCCCAGGAGAACGCTGACACGTGAGCCCTCTGTGAGACAGGTCACAACTGCTTTAAAAGGCAGAGAAGCAGACTCCGCCCTGGAGTTCCCAAGGCAAGGGATGTGCCCCACCTGGGCCTTGATTTTGTCTCAGACCTGGCTTGGAGCGATGCTTTCCTGTTTCATTTGTAAGTTGGTTGTCATTGCTATAGTGGCAATACACAACAGAAACAATACTATTCTCTCAGCTTCTCGAGTGTAAAAATCTCCCTGAAGGAGTCCAACTCTTCAATGCAGACACCAGCCCGCAGAGCTGCTCGCTGCAGGCTTCCTCCCTCCCCCATCTCCACGGAGGCTCCTGCTCTGTCCTCTGAGCCAGCCCAGGGGCCACTGTCCTGAGCCCCCACTCCCCTTCATCCAGGGAAGGTGACATTTTCTCGTCTCTGGCTTTTATGACTTGACACTTTTGAAAAGTCGTTGCCAGGTATCGGTGGTGGAACATCATCAGCTTAGGTTTCCTCCTGGTTGGGGGGGGGGCAGGGGGGGGCGAAGTGTGGGTTTGGGGGAATGTGTCTTCTGGCCACATCGCCCCAGGTACTGTCTCAGGGCGTGTCATTGCCAAGTTCACTCTGCATAAGGTAACTGGCTCCCGGGGCAGCAGCCCGTGCAGGGCCTCCTCACCCGAGGGAGCCGGGTGTGCAGGGAGCGGTGGGAGAGCCGGTTAGCACGTTGGTCTCTTCCCCACATGTTAGCTGCCTGAGATGAGAGTCACCTGACACCCCTTAGTTTCCAGCATGTTCAGGTGTTCACACGCATGCCACTCGGGGCTTGGCATGTGCGTTCCAGATCTCTTCCTTCTAAACGAGAGGCTGCAGTCCCCGGGGGTAAGTAATCCTGTGTGTGCACACAGGGCGGGCAGAAGTAGGCTTTTAAATTTAAAAAATTAAAAAATAAACCACTATATCCCACCACCGAGACTTGGCCACACTTGCTCTTTCTGTGTGAACAATCTTAAAGTGTATGCCAGAGGCCCTGTCACCTCACCCCGTCGCCTGTCCGCAGCTCTGAAACACCACGGGGGCCGAGGACGCTCCGGCGCCAGGGAGCCCGGCCACGCCTGGACGCCACAGGCACGTCTCCGCCACCGTCACAGCCGTGGAGCCAGGCACTGCTGGCATCTCGGGCCAAATGGAGGCAGTTTGGGGTGGTGCGTTCTGAGTCACACGGAAGCTAGAGACACTGTGAGTGGGTGGACAGTGTGAGGACTGCGGGAATCTACCTGCAATCTTTTCTGTCCAGGAAGGAAGCCCGCGTCCTGCCCCACTGCTCCCTGCCCCTCCCGTGGTTCCCATCGGCTGACAGGCCTCTTCTGGGGCTCCCCCCCCCCCCCCATGCGCTTCCTTCTCTGTGAGGCCGTGTCATCTCCCAGATCATCTACATCTTCTGGCTACTGTCCTGTTTTTCATGATTTTAACCTTTTTGTTGTGTGGACCATGTTTTCTTCATGTTGAGAGTTCTTAGCAAAGGCTGAGATAGAAATATTCCTGTTTCTAACCATGAAAGGGACTATTTGAAGCAAAGAGGCCGTGCTCTGCCATCCGCCGGCGGCGTGCAGAGCCGTTATCTGAGTCTGCCTGTGAGAAGCACTGCCTTTTGGCTTATTTTCATAACTACTCTTCCTGATTCTTTGTTTATTGTAATCAGAAACTTAAATTGTTCAATATTTTATTTGACAGTTTTGTTTAAAAATTAGTGTATGACATTTACTAAAATATATAGCACATTTATTAGCAATAACATTGTCCTCTATGTTGATTTTGAATTTTTTTATTAGATAGATTCTTTACAGGCTTATCAAAAAGTCTCTGAAGCACCGAAACCGGTTTGGCTCAGTGGTAGAGCATCGGCCTGTGGACTGAAAGGTCCCGGGTTCGATCCTGGTCAAGGGCATGTACCTTGGTTGCGGGCACATCCCGGTAGGGGTGTGCAAGAGGCAGCTGGTCGATGTTTCTCTCTCATCGACGTTTCTGGCTCTCTATCTCTCTCCCTTCCTCTCTGTAAAATATCAATAAAATATATATTTTTAAAACTCTCTGAAGCAATGATGCTTTAACTCAGCCCATAGTCTTCCAGATAAAGCCTTTTTCTCCGGGCAGATGGACAATAGCTTGGCATATTCCTGAGGTTTAATGTGGAGTCTGTCTCTTTAAGCATCACTGTTGATGGTTTAGCACAGATATTGGGCCACACCTCTCCCCTTCATGGTTTCTGAAATGAAGTGGCACCTGACAGTAGTTTCTGTGGCTCCCCACTCCTTGCTGATTTTAAAACATTGCATTCTATTTCTGGAAACCTCCTGGGAAAGTACCTTATGAGACACAAGACATTATGAGGTAGGAGTGTTTCTTTTCATACAAAAAGAGGGGGTTGGTGGCTGTCATAGTGGTTACCTGACAGGTTCTCTGAGGTCGGTTTCTATCGCTGCAACACAGAGGAGTGTCTGTGTCTGCAGCTGTCACATGAGGGAGAGCCTGTGTCTGCAGCTGTCACATGAGGGAGAGCCTGTGTCTGCAGCTGTCACATGAGGGAGAGCCTGTGTCTGCAGCTGTCACATGAGGGAGAGCCTGTGTCTGCAGCTGTCACATGAGGGAGAGCCTGTGTCTGCAGCTGTCACATGAGGGAGAGCCTGTGTCTGCAGCTGTAACACAGAGGAGTGTCTGTGTCTGCAGCTGTCACATGAGGGAGAGCCTGTGTCTGCAGCTGTCACATGAGGGAGATTTGGTGTCTGCAGGTGTAACATGGTGAAGAGCCTGTGTCTGTAACTGTAGGAGAGTCTGTGTCTGCAGGTCTGTCTGTAGAGAAGAGTCTGTCTGTAATATATAATAATCTGTTGGACCTGCTTCATGCCCCTCTACTTTCATATCCTGGTTGTTTAATTGTTTTTCTCTCAAATAATAGGAGGAATTTTCACTTCATGTTCCAAAAAGAGTTTCATGATTGAAGAACATCTCTGATCCATTTTATTTTTTAATTTTTCATATTTTACAAATAAATCTTTATTGTTGAAAGTATTACATATATTACCCTTTGCTCCCCAGTGAACCCCTCCAGCCCACGCCCACCTCTCACCAGAGCCCTTCACCACGCTGCTGTCTGTGTCCATGGCTATGCAAATATGCAGACAAAGTCTTGGGTAATTCCTACCCACCAACCTCCCCAACCTTCCCTCCAAGATTCCCCGCTCTGTTCCATGCTTCCATGTCTCTGGATCCATTCTGTTTATCAGCTCATTTTGTTAATTCCACATCTGAGGGAGACCATGTGGTATTTGTCTGTCTCTGACTGACTTATTTCACTCAGCGTGACACTCCCCAGGCCCCTCCATGCTGCCTCACAGGGTAAGAGATCCTTTTTTTTTTTTTTAACAGCTGCACATGGTATAAATGCTTTTTTATCCACTTGTCTACAGATGGGCACTTGGGCTGTTTTTAGATCTTAGCTATTGTAAATTGAGCTTCTATAAACATAAATGTGTGTATATTCTTTATGATTGGTGTTTTGGGTTTCTTAGGATGAAATATTCCTAGAAGTGGGATCACTAAGTCAAATGGCAATTCCACATTTAATTTTTTTTGAGGAAACACCATACTTTTTTCCATAGTGGCTTCACCAGTCTGCATTCCCACCAGCAGTGCATGAGGGCTCCCTTTTCTCCACATCCTCGCCAGCACTTGTCATTTGATGATTTGTTGTTGGTAGTCATTCTGACAGGTGTGAAGTGATACCTCATTGTCATTTTAATTTCCATCTGTCTGATGATCAGTGACTTTGAGCATTTTTTCATGTATCTCCTGGCCATTTGTATGTCCACTTTAGAGAATTGTCTACCATTATTTAGGTCCTTTGCCCAGTTTTTAATTTGACTGTCTTCCCTTTGTTAAGATGTATGAGTTCCTTATATATTTTGGATATTCACCCTTTAACAGATGTATCATTGCCAAATATGTTCTCCCACAGTGGGCTCTCTTGTTGTTTTGTTGATGGTTTCTTTTGCTGTGCAGAAGCCTTTTATTTTGATGTAGTCCCATGTGTTTATTTTCTCCTTAGTTCCTTTACCATAGGAGATGTATCTATAAACATATTGCTACAAGAGATGTCTGAGATTTTGCTGCTTATGGTTTCTTTTAGGATTTTTATGATTTCTGACTTACATTTAAGTCTTTTATTCATTTTGAGTTTATTCTTATGTATGGTGTAAGTTTATGGTCTAGTTTCATTGTTTTGTATGCATCTGTACACTTTCCCCAATACCATTTATTGAACTATTTAATATATATATATATATATATATATATATATATATATATATTATTGATTTTTTACATAGAGGAAGAGAGAGAGATAGAAAGTTAGAAACATCGATGAGAGAGAATCATCAATCAGCTGCCTCTTGCACCACCCCCACTGGGGATGTGCCCGCAACCAAGGTACATGCCCCTGACTGGAATCGAACCTGGGACCTTTTAGTCTGCAGGCCAACACTCTATCCACTGAGCCAAACCGGTTTCGGCTATTAAACTATTTTTACTTCATTGTATGCTCTTGCCTCCTTTGTCAAATAATAATTGAACACAATGGCTGGGTTGATTTCTGGGGTCTCTGTTCTGTTTAATTGATCTATTTGCCTATTCTTATGCCAGTACCAGGCTATTTTGATTATGGTGGCTTTGTAGTATAACTTGAAATATGGCGTTGTGATCCCTCCAACTATGTTCTTCTTTCTCAAGATTGCTACAGCTATTCGAGTCTTTTTTGGTTCCAGATGAATTTTTGGAGAGTTTGTTCTACGTCTGTGAAATATGGTGTTGGTATTTTAATAAGGTTTGCATTGAATCTATAGATTGCCTTAGGTAGTATAGACATTTTACTGATGTTGATTCTACCAATTCATAAACACGGTATATTCTTTTTTTATATATATATTTTATTGATATTTTACAGAGAGGAAGGGAGAGGGATAGAGAGCTAGAAACGTCGATGAGAGAGAAACATTGACCAGCTGCCTCTTGCACACCCCCTACTGGGGATGTGCCCGCAACCAAGGTACATGCCCTTGACCGGAATCGAACCCGGGACCTTTCAGTCTGCAGACCGATGCTCTACCACTGAGCCAAACCAGTTTCGGCAAACACGGTATATTCTTTCACTTGTTTGTATCTTCTATTTCTTTTTTCAATGTCCTGTAGTTTTCCAAGGTCTTGTATCTCCTTGGTTAAGTTTATTACTAGGTAATTTAATATTTTTTTGTTGCAATGGTAAATGGGATTATTAGTTTCTTTTCTTTTCTTTCTTTCTTTCTTTTTTTTTTTTTTGAGAGTTCATTATTGTATAAAGAAGCCATAGATTTCTGGGTATTGATTTTGTATCCTGCTGCATTGCCAATTCATTTATTAACTCTCACAGTTTTTTGGTAGAGTCTTTAGGGTTTTCTATGTACAATATCATGTCATCTGAGGATAATGAGGGTTTTACTTCCTCCTTCCAATTTGGATGCCTTTTATTTCTTACTAGAGCCCCGAATTTCATACACTGGGGAGGATGTTCTTCAGCCCAGTCTGCACCCTCTCCAGTCTGGGGTCTAAACCTGAAGTCAGACATCCCTCTCACAATCCAAGACCACTGACTTCTAACCGCTCACCTGTCTGCCTGATTGCCCCCTAACTGCTCCTCTGCTGGCCTGATTGCCCCCAAATACTTTTCCCTGCTGGCCTGACCACCCTCAAGGCTTTATTAGTATAGATATGACCCTTCACAGAAAATTTTACTAACCCTGCTTCACAATAAGGGCTTGATGATTGAATCATTGGGACCAGACACCAAGATTTCCTTTCTTTGAATAGTGGAGGGAATAATTATCTTGTCTGTAAGTTGCCCTGAAATAAAAATGTGATAATGACTTAGAAAAGTATAAAAGCACCATGTAAAGACAACTGTCTTTCATGTACCAAAAAGACAATAAAATGGTAAAATGAAAAACAGTATTTTTTTCTCCCCTTCCTTCCTTTACAGCCTTTATTTAAACATTGAAATCTATAACAATTTTACTCCAGTTTTAATGTCTTTACATTTTTATTGTTTTGTATTGGTTTCAGGTTTTACATTAGTACAGAACAGTGGTTAGACAATCATATACTTTACAAAGGGTTCCCCGATATTTCCAGTGCCCGCCTGGCATCATACCGTCGCTCCAGCACTATTGACTAATTCCCTGTTTAAGGGGCAATGGGTGTACAGGCTCCTTCCGTCTTTCTTCTGTGTTGTTCGCCTTTCCTTTCCTTTCTCACTTCTTCATCCCTTTCCTTATATAGAATCTCAATTGGCCCTCAAAGCTCAGTGAAGGCACTGGGAACGCTTCATCCATTTCACAGACCAGGACATGCGGCCCATTCCAGCTGCTGTGGAACGGGACTCAGCGCCATGCTCTCTGCCTTCCTCAGGGCAGCCGCCCGGCAAACAACAAACCTTCCCGCCAGGCTTCTGAGCCTCGCTCTCAAGCACCTCTTCACCAGACGCTCACACTCTCTCCTCTCCCCCTGGTCCTCGCCCCAGTCTTTACTGCCTGCCCCCTTCTCCTGAGCAGGTGGAAGCTTCGCACTCCCTGCCCAGGCATGCTCTGCTGTGGGGCAGGGCGCGGTGGGCTTGCTTTGGGGTCAGGGCGGGAGCAGGAGCTGCTGCCTCTGAAGTGCGAAGGCCGCCTGGGTGAGGCCAGTTAGCACTGGGAGCTTCTCTGAATCACCTGTCAGTCCAGTACCCTGCAGTGCTGCACCCCTCCATGAGGTGGCACCACCCCTCAAACCCCGCCTCAGGGCTGTGGGTCCTGGCCCCTCTGCCAGGATGTCCGTCCATGTCCCTTGATCCCTGGCTGGGCCCACCCATGTCTTGGGGCCACTGCAGAATCTCTCTCTCTCTCTCTCTCTCTCTCTCTCTCTCTCTCTCTCTCTCTCTCTCTCTTCAGATGAGGCAGATCCCTGCCCTCGGTCTCTGTGAAGCAGTAACTCTGTGGCCAGAGGCCGGGTCTGGGTCTCAGCAACCCCAAGCCTGCAATGTTCCCGGGGCCCAGCCACACCTCCCTGGGCAGTGATGTTCCCGTGGCCCCACGGGTGTGGCTAGGCTGCCAGCCATGCCTCCCCAGGGATGAGATGTTCCTGGAGCCCCAAGGGAGTGGCTAGGCAGGCCTCGATGGACCCGGACCCCTCAGATAGCATCTGGTGCTGTCCCCTCCCTGGCCGGATGGACTGGTACCTTGTGGACACCGGCCTTCCTCACCCAGATGGACCCTGGCCATGGCGATGCCCACCCAGTCCCATATGCAAATTAACCTCCATCTTTGTTGGGTTAATTTGAATGCTCACTCTGATTGGCTGTGGGTGTAGCAAAGGTACAGTCAATTTACTTGTTTCTCTATTATTAGGTAAGATTATTATCTGATCACTGTGGCTAGGACTTCCAGTACTATGTTGAATAAGAGTGGTGAAAGCAGACATCTCTAGGGGAAATGGTTTTAGCTTTTGTCCACTGCCTTTCTCATGTTGAGATAAGCTTCCTTTATTTCCACTTTGCTGAGAGTTTTTTAAATAAAAAAATGGATGTTGGATTTTATCAAATGCTTTTTCTGCATCTATTGCCATGATTATTTGATTTTTGTCTCTCAGTTTGTTTATGTGATGTATCAAATTTATTGATTTGTAGATAATTTGTTGATTTGTAGATAATTTGTATTCCTGTAATAAATCCCACTTGATTATGGTGTATGATCTTTATAATATATTGTTGGATCTTTATAATATATTGTTGGATCAAATTTATTGATTTGTAGATAATTTATTGATTTGTAGATAATTTGTATTCCTGTAATAAATCCCACTTGATTATGGTGTATGATCTTTATAATATATTGTTGGATCCAATTTGCTAACATTTTGTTGAGGATTTTAGCATATTGGTCTGTAATTCTCTTTCTTTGTAGTATCTTAATCTGTTTTTGGAATTAGGATAATGCTGGCTGAATCAAAAGAGCTTGGAAGTGTTCCTTCCTCTGGGATTTTTAGAACAGCTTGAGGAGGAGAGGTGTCAGTTCTTTGTTGAATGTTTGGTTAAATCCCCTGTGAAACAATCTGGATCTAGGCTTTCATTTGTTGGGACTTTTTTTTGATTGGTGCTTCTATTTCATCAGTCGTTATTGGCCTAGTCAGGTGTTCTGATTCCTCCTGATTCAGTTTTGGGAGATTGTATTTCTCTAGGAAGTTGTCTGTTTCACCCACATTGTCCAGCTTGTTGGTGTATAGTTGTTCAGAGTATTTTCTTACAATCCTTTGTATTTTTGTGGTGTCAGTGGTTATTTCCCCATTTTCTGTTCTGATTTTATTTATTTGTGTCCGCTCTCTTTGTTTCTTGATGAATCTGGCTAAAGGTTCATTAATCATGTTTATCATTTCAAATCACCAGCTCTTGGTTACATTGCTTTTTTAATTAATTAATTTTTATTTTAAGCCTCTATTTATTTATGCTCTAATCTTTGTTTTCTGTCTTTCTTTTTTTTTTAAATTTTTTTTTATTGATATTTTACAGAGAGGAAGGGAGAGAGATAGAGAGCTAGAAACGTCGATGAGAGAGAAACATCGACCAGCTGCCTCCTGCACACCCCCTACCGGGGACCTGCCCGCAGCCAAGGTACATGCCCTTGACCGGAATCGAACCCGGGACCTTTCAGTCCGCAGACCAACGCTCTACCACTGAGCCAAACCGGTTTCGGCTGTTTTCTTTCTTGTACTTACTTTGGGCTTTTCTTGTTGTTCTCTTTCTAGTTCTTTACGTTGTAGGGTTAAATAACTTATTATTAATTATTATTTTTAAATTAAAAAAAAATTTTTTTTTTTAGGTTAGGCCTATAATGCAATGAACTTCCCTCTCAGGACTGGTTTTGCTGTGTCCCAGAGATTTTGGCTTGGTGTGTGCTCATTTTCATTTGTTTCCAGGAAGTTTTTTTTTTTTTTTTAAATAATTCTTTATTATTGAAAGTATTACATTTGCCCCCTTTTCTCTCACATTGACCTCCTCCAGCCCCTGCCCCAGGCCTTTATCAACCCACTGTCTGTGTCCATGGGCCATGCATATATACATGGTTGACTACATCCCACCCACCAGACCCCACCTTCTTTTGAGATTCTGCACTCTGTTCCATGCTTCTATGTCTCTGGATATTCTCAATTCAGGAAGGTTTTTTTTTTTATGCCTTTCTTGATCTCATTGGTAACCCATTTATTGTTCAATGACATGCTACTTAGCCTCCATGTGTTTGAATGTTTTTGGGTGTTTTTACCATAGTTGATTTCTAATTTCATTCCACTGTGAAGATGCTTGATATGATTTCAATCTTCTTGAACTTGTAGAGACTTGTTTTTTGTCCTAATATGTAGTCTCTCTATGTGAAGGACCCATGTGCACTTGAGAAGAATGTATATTTTTCAGCTTTGGGGGTAAAATATTCTATAAATGTCAATTAAATCTATCTGATCCAGTGTGTCCTTTAGAATCATTATTTCTTATTAATTTTTTGTCTGGAAGATCTATCCAGTGAAGTTAGTGGGGTGTTCTCCTAATGTAACTGTATTATTGTTGATCTCTCTGTTAAAGTCCTCTAAAAGTTTTTATTTTATTTTTTTATTTAGGTGTTCCTATATTGGGTGCAGATGTGTTTACCATATTTTCTTGTTGGATCCATCCCTTTAGTATTAAGGAGTGACTTTTGTTGTCTCTTGTGATGGCCTACATTTTAAGTCTATTTTATCAGAAATGAGTATTGCTACTTCAGCTTTTTTTTCTTTTTCCATTTGCATGGAAAAATTTTTTCCAGCTCTTCACTCTCATCCTGGGTGTCTTTTGTTCTGAAACGGGTCTGTTGTATATAGTTGGGTCATGTTTTTGTATCCATTCAGCTATCCTATGCTTTTTGATTGGAGCATGTATTCCATTTACATTTAAGGTTATTACTGATAGGTACTTATTTATTGCCATTTTAATTCTTTATGCTTATCTTTCTCTCCTTTAGTCTCTCTCTCTCTCTCTCTCTCTCTCTCTCTCTCTCTCTCTCTCTCTCTCCCTCGGTCTGGGAAGCTCTTTATTTCATCATCTATTTTGAATGATAGCCTTGCTGGATATAGTAATCTTGATCTCAGATCCTTGCTTTCCATTATCTTGAGAACTTCATGCCATTCCCTCTGGCCTGTAGAGTTTCTGATGAGAAATCAGGTGTCAGCCTTATGGGAGCTCCTTTGTAGATAACAATTTTCTTTTCTCTTGTTGCCTTTCAGGTTCTCTCCATGTCTTTATTTTTTGGCATTTTAATTATGATGTGTCTGGGCATGGGCCTGTTTTCATTTTTCTTGCTTGGGACTCTCTGTACCTCCTGAACCTGTGTGACTTTTTCTTTTACCAGGTTAGGGAAATTTTCTGCCATTATTTCTTCATACACACTCTCTATTTCTTTCTCCCTTTATGCCACATCTGGCACACCTACCATGTGAATATTGTTATGCCCCATGTTGTCCCACAGCTCCCTTAAGGTGTCCTCCTGTTTTTAATTTTTTTTTCTTTTTGGGTCTCTGGTTGAGTGATTTTTTTAAACCCTGTCTTCTAATTCATTGATCTGATCCTCAGCTTCCCATAGTCTGCTTCCAATGTGTTCTTTATTTGTCATTTTTAAAAAAATATATATTTAATTGATTTTTCCCAGAGAGGAAGGGAGAGGGATAGAGAGTTAGAAACATCAATGAGAGAGAAACATCGACCAGCTGCCTCTTGCACGCCCCCCACTGGAGATGTTCCTACAAGCAATGTACATGCCCTTGACCAGAATTGAACCTGGGGCCCTTCAGTCCACTGACCGATGCTCCATCCACTGAGTCAAACAGGTTTCCCAACATCCTCGGCCCCTGACTTCACACGTACCTGCTTCTCCGGAGAGTTAACATCCTCCTTCCTCACCAGGAAGAAGCCTGTGGCTGGTCTCTCTCGGGAGAAGTGAAGACTGGCGTGTCCCAGGCCCCCGCTGGCTCCCATACGCTCTCCCCACGGGACGTTCCTCCCCGGTGGGCCACTCCAGGAGGCCTCTGTGCACCTAGGAGCAGGGCTGGTCCAGTTAACGGACAGGAGCCGGGCGCAGGCCCGCCCGGTGTCCCCGAGCTGTGTACGGGCTGCGGGAGGAGGCCAGCAGGACGCAGACCCGGGCACCGCACAGCGAGGGCCTCCCACGGTTACCTGCCCGCGGGCCCCGCCCCAGAGGGACGTCTGGAAGCTCTGCCCATCGGCGTGAGAAGCACCCCACCGTCCTGTCCGCAGACCCGGCCCCGGAGGCGGGCTCCGCTCCCCTGAGCCCGCAGTCCTCCCCTCTCCGCCCTCAGCCCTCAGTGCTCAGCCCTCAGCCCTCAGCCCTCAGCCCTCCCCTCTCAGTCCTCAGCCCTCAGCCCTCAGCCCTCCCCTCTCAGTCCTCAGCCCTCAGCCCTCAGCCCTCCCCTCTCAGTCCTCAGCCCTCAGCCCTCAGCCCTCCCCTCTCAGTCCTCAGCCCTCAGCCCTCCCCTCTCTGCCCTCAGCCCGCAGTCCTCCCCTCTCCGCCCTCAGCCCTCAGCGCTCAGCCCTCAGCCCTCCCCTCTCAGCCCTCCCCTCTCAGTCCTCCCCTCTCAGCCCTCCCCTCTCCGCCCTCAGCCCTCAGCCCTCCCCTCTCAGCTCTCAGCCCTCAGCCCCCAGCCCCACCTGCCTGGGCCAGTGCCTGTGCGGCCACCTCCCCCCACTCCTCACCAGAGCTGGCACCTGTAGACTCCACGTGTGTTCATACCACCAGGCTCAGTGTCATGCCTAAGATGACAGTACTACCTCCGGAGAGGGCACGGTGCTGTGTCAGGTCTTGGGAGAGAGGAGGGAGAACCGGGATGATTTAAGACTCAGCCCTAGAACATCCCGCCAGGTGCCGCGGAGCCAGAGTGGAGGGAAAGCAAGCACCTGCGTGAGCAAAGAGCCCTCGGAGCCCTGGAGTGGACGCTTGGCCCTCAAAGCAGGAATGTCCCTGCTTGGGAAGCGTGTTGACCTCTGGGACGCCGAGATCCTGGTGACAGCCACGTGCTGGAGATGAGGCTCCGTGAAGGACGCTTCAGCAAGCAGCATGGCCGTGGGCAGGCTGCTATGGAAACCTGGCTCCAAAGTGCCTCCGTGCCTGGGAAAAGCTGCCAGGTAGGTCCAGCCTGGGGACACGCAGCTCCGACACGCACACGCTGGAAATGTGTCCCCCTAAGAAACGCTCGGTCCGGGCAGCTGCTCCCTCAGCGAGTTCCGTGTGGAGCTCTGGCAGGGAGGACGTTCCCTCCTGCATTAGAGGGGGTGAGGCTTGCCCAGGCTGCGGGGGTCCTCTGGCCCCAGCCCCGTTCACAGCCGGGGGAGGGGGGGCCAGGCCCTCACATCACCCTTTCCGCGGGAGCTCAGAGCCTCTGGTGCGAGCCAACGCTGCCCGCTGCCCGCAGGGGCTTTGCTCTGAGTGGCGTGGGTCGGAGCAGACCCTCCCTCCCTCCCTCGGACGGCCTCCCTCTCCCCTGCCAGAGGCCAGGAGGAGGGCAGAGCTGCGGGGACGGCTGCCGGGAGCCCGCGCCTGGCCTCGCCGCGGTTTTCCAGGGAGGCGGTCTGTGCTGTGTCTTCACCCAGACATGCCGCTGCGGCCGCCACGGCAGGCAAACAGGTGTGGTCAACGGCGAGCAAGGACGCCGACCCGCGGGGCCCGGTGTGGCCGGGCTGCGGTGCCGGGCGCCCGGAGCTCCTCTGCGCTCAGGGCCCCCAGCCCGTCCGCTCTTGTGTGAGGGTGAGAGAGCGCCCTGGCTTCAGGCAGCCCCCCTCTCCTCTCGGGGAGATGTCCCCAGGCCGCAGGGAGGGGCAGCGGGGGACGTGCGGGCCGCAGCCACCGGAGCGCGCACTGTGCGGGGTCCGCCTGCTTGGCGACCTCCCCGCGCTGGGGCCGCTCTTGCCTGGCCTCCCCGGGGACCTGGGGTGATCACACGTGTCCCCCACGTGCATTTATTCTGGGCTCCAGATAGAGACGATCTTATGAAACCTTTTCTGCATGGTAATTGGTGCAATAAACACCGGAAGCAGCAAGCCAGTCCGGACCTGTCCCTCAGCGCTCCCTCTAATATCAAACAATACCAGCCCTGCAGAGGGGTGGGCAGAGCTCCCCCCAATGCGGAGAGGCTGGCGGCGTGGCCAGGCTGGCACGCGAGGCTGGCGGCGGCCACCCTGACTGCTGTGGGCAGCCGCTCCGGCGCCGCAGCCTCACTGCCTGCACCGCCAGACAGTGGCCGGTGCGGCTCCCCGGTGAAGCCGGCACTGCCGGCAGGAGGGGAGCAGGGGGGACGGCGGGGAGGCGTCCCCACGGCCCTCGGGGATGAGGAGCACCGATGCCTCTGCAGCAGCGCACTGCCCGCCCGCACTGCCCGGCCGGGCTCCGCGGGTCCCCGCAGGAGCGCGTGGCCGGGGGCCTGCCTTTGGCGGCGATGGGCTGTGCACTGTGACCTCGTGGTAGCGGCTCCGATCCCCGACAGCTGTGCCGTTCCTCGGGCTGTGGCACTAAGTCAGAGACTCGAGACAAACGAAGGGTGCCCTCCGGGTAGGCTGACCAGCGGCAGGGTCCCCGGAGGAAGCGGTGCTCCGGCCGCCGCCCCTGGGCCTCTCCCTCCGTCAGCAGAGGGTGAGTTACAACAGGCCCGGCATGGTCTCGGCGGCGACCCTGCCCGACCCCTCGGCGGGCCGGACCTTGCCTGAGGCTGCCAGCTCCGCACGGAGACGAGTGCCTCCCACCTGCTGCTGGGGCCCCACCGTGTCACCGCCAACGACAGTGCGGCCTTGCTGATCACTTTCCCAATTGGTGCCGACAGCTAAACTTGACACATCTGTTTCCCTTGTGTCCGTGTTATTTGGGGAGTTAGATGCTGTAAAGCCACTTTGCATTTTTAACTCCATTCGCATCAGCATCCATTGGCGTCCATCAGGTCCATCAGCGTCCATTGGCATCCATCAGAGTCCATCAGCGTCCATCAGGTCCATTGGCATCCATTGGCGTCCATCAGGTCCATCAGGTCCATCAGCGTCCATTGGCGTCCATCAGGTCCATCAGGTCCATTAGCGTCCATTGGCGTCCATCAGGCCCATCAGGTCCATCGGTCCATCAGGCCCATCAGGTCAATTAGGTCCATTAGGTCCATTAGGTCCATCGGTCCATCAGGTCCATCAGGTCCATCAGGTCAATTAGGTCCATCAGGTCCATTAGGTCCATCAGTCCATCAGGTCCATCAGGTCCATCGGTCCATCAAGTCCATCAGGTCCATCAGGTTCATCAAGTCCATCAGGTCAATTAGGTCCACCAGGTCCATCAGGTCCATCAGGTCCATCATGTCCATTGGTCCATCAGGTCCATTAGGTCCATTAGGTCCATCAGGTCCATCAGGTCCATCAGGTCATCAGGCCCATTAGGTCCATCGGTCCATCAGAGTCCATCACGTCCATCAGGTCCTTCGGTCCATTAGGTCCATCAGGTCCATCAGGTCCATCAGGTCTATCAGGTCCATTGGTCCATCAGGTCCATCAGGTCCATCAGGTCCATCGGTCCATCAGGTCCATCAGGTCCATCGGTCCATCAGTGGCAGCTCACTGTTATCCTTGCTTCAGGTATTGTGACCCTATTGGTTGGCAGTAACTCAGTGAAGTGATACTTTTCTTTCATCTGGAGACTCCCTCATTGCTTTGCTAGAATCTAGGGATCTTATGCCTTTTACCAAATCAGAATCCAGCCCTCTAACCAAGGACATTCATAGACTGCTTTAATGCCTGCGCTTGCTGGGGGCGAGGGGGGTGGTGCAGGGGCCTTTTGCCTTGGCAACAATGCCTCTGGCCAGAGACCGGAAAGCCCTCTCTTAACGACCAGACCCAAGCTTTGCCCGTGCCCTCTCCACATGCCCACAGCCCTCTCCACATGCCTGCAGCCCTCTCCACGTGCCCACAGCCCTCTCCACGTGCCCGTGCCCTCTCCACATGCCCACAGCCCTCTCCACATCCGTGCCCTCTCAACATGCCCGTGCCCTCTCCACGTGCCCACAGCCCTCTCTACATCCGTGCCCTCTCCACATGCCTGTGCGCTCTCCACGTGCCTGTGCCCTCTCCACGTGCCCACAGCCCTCTCCACATGCCTTTGCGCTCTCCATGTGCCCGCAGCCCTCTCCACATGCCCGTGCCCTCTGCATGGAGGTGAAGGGAGTCTGGGGCTCCAGCACATCAGGCTCACAGCCCAGGCGCTCGAAAGCCGTCCTCCTGGAATGGATTCTCGCCCATCGTTTCCAGGTGAACCACGCTGTCCTCTGTTGTCAGGGAGCCGTGTCCCTCTGTGGGGACCTCGCTGACCACAGGCCCAAGGGAAGCACACTCACTCGCTTCCCCGCGGCCAGACAGGCAGCGCTTTCTCCCCACAGCCCGGACCCTGCACCGCTGGGAGGGGGCGCGGGTGTCCAGCCAGGCGCCGTCAGTGCCGCCACCCCTGGGTGCGAGTGCTCAGCGAAGGGAGGGGAGCAGCCGGGGGGCAGCGCCTGCTGCGGTCGCTCTGCAGTGGGTTCCATGTGGGACACCCTGTGGCCTGCACGTGTCCTTGGGAGCGGGACTCGGGCCAGTGGCCTGGGCGGTGCAGATGGCCACCAGGAGCTACAGGGTCACCAACAAACATAGCCTTGCAGCTGGTTAGGCCAGTGAGTCAGGACCCGATTCGGCACAAGGCACATGCCGGTCGGTGGGCTGCTGAGCCGTGGCCAGGGGAGGGGAAGGGTGTCATTGTGCGCCTGAGCCACCCCCTCTGCTCTGCACAGCTCCCTGGGTCCCGCGCCAGCGGTGACTCGGGTGTGCCCTCTTCATGAGACTGCTCCCCGGGGGCTGGTCTGCCTCCTGCCTGACCTCCAGGGACTGGGAGCCTCCGGCTCAGCGCCTGCCATCTCTCCAGTGACATTGACCTTTGCCAAGCCTCCTGGAGTGGCATCTGTATCTGACCAACTGCCCTGTCCTTCCAGCCGAGGCTGTGCAGTCGCAGCTCCACGTGGTCAGTAGGACAGTCGGCAAATTCACCACGTTAGCCCTACTCCTCCTACCTGCTCCTTCAACTCTCCGCAGCTGGGGCCAGTCTGGTCTCCTCAGGAATAAACGTGCGCTCTCAGGGTTTAGAGCATGGGGCCCGTGGGGTCAGGGTGCGTGGCAGCACCCTGGCTCTCCCCTTGGCAGCACCAGGGCCTCCTCTGCTCCACCTGGGTGAGCCGGCAACATCTGTCAGCATCCTGACGACACCAGTGACGTGCTCCTGGCGTGGTGCTGCCCATCGCACCGGACCGATTGTCAGTGGTAACCACAGCCATTCATGGGTAGCTATGCCAGATCATGACATTAAAACACCCTGCAAGGATTTTATTTTGTTCACAGTGAAAGCAGTGTCCTTATGGGGGCGGGTGCCCAGGGTCCAGCCACAGCACCTCTCCCTCTCATCCCTGAGGCCTGCCCAGTGGCTCCACACCAGCCCTTTGGCCTCCCAGCACCCACCCCCCATGGGCCTGGCTGTTCCTCCTGCATTTGTGCCTTCCTTTCCTTCTAGTCTTCGCTCCAGCTTCCTCCATAGCCCGGCTCCAATCACCCTATTTTAAACATGGCCTGGTCCACCCTCCCCAGCAACCTCCTTGGGCAGGAATTCCTGGCCCTTAATTAACTTGCTTCACTTTTGTTTTTTTAACCCTAGAAATGATCACCTATCAACATATGAATTTTCCCACTAGAGGCGTGGTGCATGGATTTGTGCACCAGTGGGGTCCCTTGGCCTGGTCTCTGCCCTTTCAAAATCTGGGAACTGTCAGAGAATGTTGGATAACTAGTCTCAACCTGATCCCTGCAGGTCTGATCCAGAAAGGAAGGAGCCTGATCCTGTCCATTAAGCATCTGTCCCCTGGTGGTCAGTGAGTATCATAGCGACTGGTCAACTGATTGACCGGTTGACCGGTTGTCCAGTCATTCAGTCTCTTAGGTTTTTATATATACTAGTATATAGATGTTTGTTGTTATCTTCCCTCCATCCTCCCTTCTCCCTCCTAGAATGGGGTAGGTTTTTAAAATTTTTTTGTTTACTGTTGTATCACAAGCCCATTGCAAAGGGTCTGAGAAACAGGAAACTCAATACGTTTGTTGAATTAATAAATCCAGCAACTCCACGTCTTCTAAATCAGTACATCACTTTTAAGTACTGGAAGATCTGGAGTTTTAATTTGAAAGAGAATGGTCAATGAATTCTTAATCTACTTGTTCCTTTTATTCAGTCCTGAAATGTACAGAATTTAGATGTAATAAAAAATGTCATAATTTTTCCCCTTCTGAGAAAAAAACCACCACTAAAGTATTTGGCAAGAATCAGACTGCCCACAATCAGGTGGCTTGCATTACACTCTGGTCTGAGGTTCTGGTGCATTATTCTGTACACCACACAGAAGCCATGTCAGCCCTGACTGCCGGCCAGGGTTCGGGAGATAACTGGTCACATAGCTATGACCTGCAGGTGGAGTGAGCCCCCGGAGCTACAGAATGTCTCTGTTGCATTGTCAGTGCCGAGAACTGCTCTGATCACAGCTTTCACCTTGAAAACCTGTATGTGTGCATCTTCCTCCTTGGAGACAGTGATGTATCTCACCCATCTCTCCAAGTGGAGACTGGAAAGCATGCTCTCAGGGCTTTGAAGTGATCAAGTCCACATTTTCTTCAATAAAGAATCGAGATCAGGAAATAATATTAACCCCAACTTTTTAAGACTATAAAAAATGATTGCTATTTAAATGCAAATTCTCACATAATCCAGCCCACCAAGAGGCACTCCAGTGGTGAGTTCTGACATAAACAACACTTTCTAGTACATTGAGATTTTGATGCTATCAGGAATGCCTTCAATTTTTTTTTAACTTTTTGGTAAAAGGAGTATGATTGTCCCAGTGGGCCGTGTGCACCGGGTGAGCTGTGTGTCCCAGGGGAAGCAGTGAGACCCAGTGGGAGGGGCGGTGAGAACCAGAGGAGGAGCGGACTCTATTCATGTGATCCTGAGATAGTCACCATAAAACAAGCAGATTGTCAAATGACAGCGGGGAGGGGAAGGAGACCTGGGGGGAGATAAGAGAACAACGGCAGGACAGGTATGCATGAATATAAGTACAACCAATAAGCACAGAACTCTGGGGAGGGAGGGCATGAATGGGAGGTGGGGGGGGGCAATGGTAAGATATGTACACATATAATACCTTAATTAAAAAATTGAGGTAAAAAAAAAGGAGTATGATTGATTCTGGTAGCTTTCTTCTAAAGAATCCTCTACTCTATACCCTTTTGGAGCAAAGAAAGATGGAAAAGACCATTGCTGATGGCTTTGCAATATAAATGAAATGGGAGGTAGAAAAGGAGCAGGCCTCCTGAACTCACGCTGCACTTTCCTGTGAAGATGTTTCTGTGATTCTTGGCAATTCTCTTGAGGGTGGATGATAAAGATTGTAATAGCCAGTTAATAAAGATGACAAGAAAACACTCATTTCTTTATATTGAATGACAGGAAAACACAACTTAGGGAATTTGTTACTTATGATTGAACAGTATTACATTTTAGTCTTCCATATTTGTCTCTATCTGATTATTTCAGTTTTTATTTAAATTCCTGAAACATGAATATTTGAAGTTCTTAGGTTTTCTTATCAGCAAAAAATGCAATTTTTAACCTGGGGCCTGAACAAACAAAGTTTAGTCTCTTTACAATTTCTCTACTAGAGAAGTTGGTTAAAAGAGAAATTATTTCATATTTTTCTAGATGGCAAGAGGGGATTTTATTATTTTATTTCCTTTTTTTTGGGGGGGAGGACTTATAGTTTTCAATTCCACAATACTAAATTTGAGACACCTTTTCAATTCATATTGTATCTAATAAAATACTCATTTACTCAAACAACTATTTGTCTAAACTAACACAAATATTTGTTAATTATAAATACTACATATATAACAAGAACCAATTTATCCTTTTTAATTCAATGATTTCATCCAATAGTAAAGAGGCAGATCTACCGTATTTGCCGGCGTATAAGACGATTTTTTGGCCCTGAAAAATATGCCTCCAAGTGGGGGGTAGTCTTATACGGTGAGTATATAACAAACTCTGTATTTTGAGTGGAAATGTTAGGGGGTCGTCTTAAACCCAGTCGTCTTATACGCCGGCAAATACGATATTTTTCAGGGCCAAAAAATCGTCTTATACGCCGGCAAATACAGTATATGGGATTTATTTACTATAGAAATTTTACCAAAAGATTATTCTGTGTGAGCACCTTTGTCATTAATTCTATGTTAATCATGAATCTTATCAATAAACTAGAGGCCTGGTGCATGACAACTGTGCACTGGGGGAGGGCTCCCTCAGACTGGCCTTGCCCTTTAGCAGTCTGGAATTCCTCGGGGGATGTCCGCTTGCTGGCTTAGGCTCACTCTCAGAGAATCCATTGCTGCCAACGTGACAAAAAGCCTCTGGGAGTGAGTGAGTGAGTGAGTGGGGAGCAGGCCTAAGCTGGCAGGTGGACATCCCCGAGGGGCCTTATCGCTTCTGGCTGAGCAGCACTCCCCCTGTGGGAGTGCACTGACCACCAGGGGGCAGTTCCTGCATTGAGTGTCTGTCCTCTGGTAGTCGGTGCACATCATAGCCACTGATCGTTCCCCTATTTGGTCAATTTACATATTATCCTTTTATTATAAAGGACTAGTGGTCCAGTGCACAGAACTTATGCCTGGGGGGATTCCCTCAGCCCAGCCTGCACCCTCTCCAATTGGGAACCCCTTGAGGGATATCTGACCACAATCTGGGATCACAGGCTCCTAACCTGATTGCCTGTAACTCCTCTGCCTGCCTGCCTCATTACCGCCAACCTCTCTGCTTGCCTGCCTGATCACCCCTAGCTGCCCTCCCCTGTTGGCCGGACCTTGCCCCCAACTGTCCTCCCCTGCCGAACTGGTTGCCCCCAATGGCCCTACCCTGATGACCTGATCTCATCCCCAAGATCATCCCCTGCCTGATCTTGCCCCTAACCTCTCTCCCTTGCTGGCCTGATGGCCCCTAACTGCCTCTGCCTTCTTGATCACCCCCAACTGTCCTCCCCTGCAGGCCTGATCTTGCCCTCAACTGCCCTCTCCGGCTGTCCTGATCATCCCTAATGGCCTCTGCTTTGACCCCCACCATTATGGCTTTGTCCAAAAGGAAGTCAGACACAAGAAGATGGCTGGTTGACCTAGTCTAATTAGCATATTACATTTTTAGTAGTATATGTCGATTATATAGGATAAGATTGTTTAATGGGGGGGTGCGGAGTGGGGGGAGCCTTTTTCAGCAGGAGAAGATGCTCTTGGCAGACAAAAACACATAATCCCTATATCTGAACTGATAGCCAGCCATATGCACTATACTGCGAAAGCAGTCATTAAAAAATTAAATCACTTTCTTACACCTTACACCCTCCTCAGCTACCACCATATGTCCTGCTTTTGTAGCTCACCCAGATTAGGTTCTGATTGGTTGGTTTTTATGCCAGTCAGTGTCAAAAGCTTTGCTTCCTAGGCATCCATTGGCTCCTCACACTTCACCCAGATTTGGTTCTGATTGGTCAGTTTCTATGCCAGCCAGCATCTCTGGGCCTATCAATGGGCCTGATCAGAGAGGTGGAGCTGATCAGCAGCCTCAGAGGAGGCCCGAGAGAAAGAGAGGTGCAGCTTCTGGCCAGGCTGGGAGCAAAAGAGAGAAGCAAGTGCTGATCAACAACTGCCATGGAGGCTATGGATCAGACCCTGCTTCTCTATCCCCAGGCCTCTTGCTGGGCCTGGCCTGCAGCCCCCACAGTAGTCAGTGTTGAGTCAGGATGCCTGTGGCTGCGGCAGTCAGTATCAGGTCATAATGACAGCCCAGCCCAATTGGTTGAGACTTCAGTCATTTTGGATGTTACGGACCCTGGGTTTTTATTAGAATAGCTTGTAATTTTTTTCCTTACGTGGAATACAGCTTTAAAAATGAAAATGGGAATGTCTGCAATAGTGTTAATAATGTTAACAATTAAAAAATTGGCATGATAGCTAAAACAAATAAATACATATAAAAAAGTCTCTTTTGCTTTGGTCAAGATGGTGGCATAGGTAACAATGGTACTCATCTCCTCCCACAACCACAGCAAAATTACAATCTTACATAATAAAAGAGTAATATGCAAATTAACCACCACTCTGCCACACCCAGCAGCCAATCAGGAGCAAATATGCAAATAAACCCAACCAAGATGGCTATAGCCACAGAGAGCAGGAGGGAAGCTAGGGTTTCCCAGGCAATGGAGGAAGCAAAGCTTTCCACCTGCCCTTGCCAGCCTAGGCCTCCACTCAAAGCTACAAAGTTTCAATGATAGAAGATACATAAATCCAAACAGAAATGGTGGCAGCCATAGAGCTGGAAAGAGTAGGAGGCTAGGGTTGCCCCAGGCAGTGGAGGAAGCCAAGCTTTCTGCACACCCTGGCTAGCCCAGGCCTCGGCTAAAGGCTACAAAGTTTCAATTATAGAAGATACATAAATCCCAACAGAAATAGCTGCCAACTACAGAGCGAGCTGAAGTCTTGGCTCCATTCAGGCTACAAAGTTTTAGTTGTAGAAGATAAATAAACCCCAGATACCAGAGACTTCGCTTGGGTTGCCAAGGGTCGTGGCTGGCTTGCAAACCACTACAGGCCCCTTGCCCAGGCCGTCCCATACCCCAAGGGAACCCCCACCCTGATCTGGGACATCCTTCAGGGAAAACCAGCTGGCCCCCACCTGTGCACCAGGCTTCTATCCTATCTAATAAAAGAGTAAGATGCAGATTGACTGGAAAGAGTCCAACACACAAGATGGCTGCCCCTATGTGGACATAAGATGGCCACCACAAGATGGCTAGCAGGGGATGGCAGTTGGGAGGCACCAGGCCTGCAAGGGAGGGCAGTTAGGGTGACCAAGTCAGCAGAGGAGGGAAGTTGGGGGCAACCAGGCCTGCAGGGAAGGGGGGCTGGTAGAAACCCAGGCCTTCAGGGGAGAGCAGTTGTGGGGGACCAGGCCTGTGGGGAGGACAGTTAGGGGTGACCAGGTCTGTAGGGGAGGGCAGTTGGGGGTGACCAGGCCTGCAGGGAGGGCAGTTAAGGGCAAACAAGCTGGCAGGAGAGTAGTTAGGCATCAATAAGGCTGGCAGGGGAGTGATTAGGGGGTGATCAGGCTGGCAGGAAGAAGCAGTTAGGGGCAATCAGAAAGGCAGCAGGCGAGCAGTTGGGAGATAGCAGTCTGGATTGTGAGAGGGATGTCCAACTGCCCATCAGACATCCCTCAAGGGGTCCCAGATTGGAGAGGGTGCAGGCTGGGCTGAAGGACCGCCCCCCCCCCCGTGCACGAATTTTGTGCACCAGGCCTCTAGTTAATCTATAAATATCCATAATTGAGAACTGCCTGAAATCTAGCTGAACAAAAGTCTTATGTCTTCAAGATATAAAGAAGAAGCCACATAAAGACTGAGGAAGGGCAGGGACTTGGAACAAGATGGTCCCACACCCACATGTGGCAGTTGAAAATCAGAGGAAATTTCTCAGTTGACAAGGACCCCCTGAGGAGCAAAGGGTCTCTGTCCCACTCCAAGCCCAGGGTTCCAGTGCCAAGAAGGAAAGTCCCCATGTGTACTGGCTGTGAGACTCAGTGAGGATTGTAGCTGAGTGTGATTGGGTGGCTGCTATAGACCCAGGCCTTCCTGGGCATGAACTTACTCAGACTCACTCACTGAGCTCTAGCACTGGGGCAGGAGTTCAAAAGGCACAAGGGACATACAGGCATCAGGGCAGGAGTTGGAGGGGCAGCTCTCTTCCAAATAGAAAACTGGTGCAGGTCACTGTTTCTCTGCAGAGCCCTCTCCATTGCACTGGCAGATAGCTCCATATCTGAGTCTCCATCAACCTGATGGGGGCTGATACAGTTAGCCTTGCCCTGGTGATTCCCTGAAACCTGCCCCACCTAACTTTTGAGCCCATTAAAGCCTTTCAAGTGGCCTTTACATATAAATGGACTGTCTTTGTTCATGCTGCAGATTTTCGTAAATGCTCAAATATTCACAAACCCAACAAGGAGAATCTGGCCTTGGCATTTGCTGCACATCTTGCTGAGTGGTCCTAGGCCTGGCACTAGCAGCAGTCGATCTTGGTTTGCAGTTTGGCCTTGCTAGACAACCTCCAACTGCAACAACTTACAGATTGCTTTGTGGCTCATGCTGGGTGGCCCCAGGCAGGGCACAGGTAGTGACTGAACTTGACCTGCACCTCGCAGGAGGCTCCAGAATTAGAACAGGCAATGGACAGATTAAGACATTAATCTCAGAGCACAACCCAAACACCTCCATGAGTGACAGACTTATCTGGCACCACAGCCCCACTGACAAAAGTTCTGCTCCACGGCATGGGCTCTTATACAGCAGTGCATATCTTCTGCTGTGGTTTTGGTCAGCCCATGCAACTGATGGATCTGGGGTTAAATCCTTCTAATCGACATACCAACAGCAAGAAGATGTAAACAGACCACACAGTTGTCACAGCCAGAGCACCCAGTTCGAGTGACCTGAGAGGCTAAGCCACTGGTCCCTACAGGACACCTACTACAAAATGCCGCTCTATCAAGACCAGGAGACATAGCAGCTCTACCTTATACATTGAAACAAACACAGGGAGGCAGCCAAATTGAGGAGACAAAAAAATGTCACAAATGAAACAACAGAACAAAATCCAGAAAAAGAAATAAAATGGAGACAAAGCAATTTATCAGAGTTCAAAACACTCATTATAAGGATGGCCAATGAACTTAGAGGAAGAGTAGATGAAATTAGTGAGAACTTCAACAAAGAGATAGGAAACATAAAAATGGAGATAGAAAATACAAAGAGGAACCAGTCAAAAATGAAGAGTAAATTATAGGGAATCAAGAGTAGAGAAGATGAAGCAGAAGGTAAGGAAGCAGAAAACACTAATTTATGCAGGAAAAAAATTCAAAAGAAATATGGGTAGTGTAAGAAACCCCTGGGACAACTTCAGGTGTACCAATGTTCTTATCATGGAAGTGTCAGAGAAGAGGGAGAGCAAGGAATGGAAAATCTGTTAAAAAAATTACAGAAAATTTTCCTAACCTGATGAAGGAAAGAGACATACAAGTTCAGGAAGCACACAGCATCCCAAACAAAATGAACCCAAAGAGGCCCACATCAATATCTATCCTAATTAAAATGCCAAAGTTTAAAGACAAAGAGAATCTTAAAAGCACTTAGTTATCTACAAGGGAGCTCCCATAAGACTGTCAGCTGATTATTCAACAGAAACTAAATATTTTATGCCAATTCCTCCTGGCCTGAAAAGTGATGAATAGCAAGGACTTATAACCCAAACTATATTACCCAGGAAAGCTATCATTTAGAATAGAAAGATACATAAACAACTTCCCAGACAAGAAAAAACTAAAGAAGTTCATTACCATCAAACCAGTATTACCTGAAATGCTAAAGGATCATCTTAAAAAAAATGTGAATAATAAAATGGCAATAAATGCATATCTATCAACAATTACTTTTAGTGCAAATAGATTAAATGCTCCACAAGACATAGGATGGCTGAAAGAATAATAAAACAAGGCCCTTACATATACTCTCTACAACAGACTTACTTCAGATCAAAAGACACACATAGACTGAAAGTAAAGGGATAGAAAAAGATATTTCATAACAATGGAAACAAATAAAAGATAACACAGCAATACTTATACAAATAAAAGTAGACTTTAAAACAAAGACTATATAGCAAGAGACAAAGAAGGACACAGCAATTTCATTTTGGGGCATTTATTCTAAGAAACCCAAACCACTAAATAAAAAATAAATATACATTCATGCTTTCATTGCAGCATTATTACAATAGCTAAGATATTGAAACAACCTAAGTGCCCAGCAATAGATGAGTGGATAAAGAAGAGTGAATATATATAATGAAATGTGACGCAGCCCTAAAAAAGAATGAAATCTTGGCATGTGCCACAACATGGATAAATCTAGAGGGTGTTTTTGAGTGAAACAAGTCAGATATAGAAGGACAAACGTTGTATGATTTCACATATATGTGGAATCTAAACACAAAATGAATGAATAAACAGAACGGAAAAAGACTCACAGATACAGAGAACATTTTTACAGTTACCAAATGGGAGGGGGTTAGGGGATGGGTGGAAAAGGTGAAGGGATTTAGAAGTACAAATAGGTAGTTTCAAAATAGTCACGGTGAGGTAAGTACAGCACAGGGAATATAGTCAATGAGATTGTAATAACTGTGTATGGTGTCAGATGGGTACTATCTCTATCAGGAGCATAACTGTAAGTTATATAAATATCCAATCCCTGGATTGTACACCTAAACTAATATTATATTGTGTGTCAACTGTAATTAAAAAATAAAAAAATTAAAGAAAAGAAAATTTCCAGAGGAACAAATTCAATGTCCAATTGGTTAATGGCCGCTTCTATAAAACAACAATTAAAAATGCCTCTTTTCTTTTGGTCTCTTAGGTGACTTACATGTTTAAACTAATTTTGGGACACAGAACATTGTTATTATTGTGTGTGTTTATTTTTCAGGGAATACATTGCACCTTTGAAAACACACTGCACACATTGACTTGAAGCCTCTATGAGCTGAAGCTTTCTCCAGCCAACAGCATGCTCCTCCCTTCCTGGGGCTGCAGGGGAGAGGGCAGGTTGGCAGCTTTGGGTCCTAGAGCTGCAGGGGAGAGAGCTGGCTGGCTGCTCTGGGTCCTGGAGCTGCAGGGGAGAGAGCTAGCTGGCTGCTCTGGGTCCTTTCAGTCTGTTAATGAGGATATGGCCTTGCAATTGTAGGCTTTGCTTAACTTTACTCAGTAACTGGGAGTGTGTCACATTTACAATGCTTTCCACAAAGAGGGGTGTCTCTCAGTGTCTGTTAGTTCCGTGTAGTAATGTAAGTCCTTCCCTCCTCAAAAGTAAGTGGCAACATCAGGGACTGGCTTCCTTGTACTTCTGGCTGGGCCTTACCTGACCAGCAAGTGTCTGTGAAAATGGAAGACTCAGAGCCAGCTGTGCGTGCCTCTGTCCGGGGCACGGCCATGCTCTGGTTAAGGTCTGTTTCCTTGGTAAGAAAACAATAGGAATCCATGTAGGTATATGGCGATATGTCTGTCTGTTATTTACCCACAAATTAAAAATCTATTTCCAGAGATGTAATAACACACTAAAGGACTAGGGGTTGATAAATACTGATTCAATCAATCCAAACTTCAGATATTTATCATTGTATTTTCTGGTCATGTTTTATATTTTTAGATGCTTGTGCTAAATCACGGTAGGTACAAATTGCTTGTCCCAGCACATAGAGTTATGTTCCCACTTAAGTCCCCTCTTTAATTTATATTCATAGCCTCAGGGAGAGTGGTATTACAAACTCCTCCATGGCTTTGTTATGGTAACTTGATTTACAATGAGATAAACACACACACACACACACACACACACACACACACACACACACTAGAGGCCCAGTGCATGAAATTTGTGTATGGGGAGGGGTGTCCTTCAGCCTAGCCTGCACCCTCTCCAATATGGAACCCCTTGAGGGATGTCCGACTGCCCATTTAGGCCCGATCCTACTGGGATTGGGCGTAAACGGGCAGTTGGACATTCCTCTCACAATCCAAGACTGCTGGCTGCCAACTGCTTGTCTGCCTGTTTCCAGATTGCCCCCTAACTGCTTCTTCCTGCCAGCCTGACCACCCCCTAATCACTCCCCTGCCAGCATGATTAATGCCTAACTGCTCTCCTGCCAACCTGTTTGCCCCTAACTGCCCTCCCCTGCCGGCCTAGTCACCCTTAACTGCCCTCCCCTGCTGACCTGATTTCTCCCACAACTGCCCTCCCTTGCAGGCCTGGTCTCTTCCAACTGCCCTCCCCTGCTGGCTGTCTTTTGGTGGCCATCTTGTGTCCACATGGGGGCAGCCATCATTGCCTACATGGGGGCAGCTATATTGTGTGTTGGAGTGACAGTCAGTTTGCATATTACTCTTTTATTATATATATATATATATATATATATATATATATATGTATATGGTGTGCACAATTTGATAAGTTTCAAAGATGTACACCCAGGAAACCACAAAACCACATCAGTGGGATGAAGAACATGCTCACCTCCCTGGCCACCTTGGCCTATTTGTGATTCCACCTCCAGTTCTCAGGCTCCCCATCCCCAGACACTACTGATCTCATTCCTGTTGTTGTAAAAGAGTTTTCATTTTTTAAAAAATTGGCTTCTTTCACTTACCATAGTTCTTATGAGATTCATTCATGTTCTGTGTATTTGTAGTCACCTTCTGTTTTTATTTTGTAGAAGTATTTCATCATATGGACTTAAACAGTTTCTTTATTCAGTTGATGGATGTTTGTTTCCAAGTTGTTGGCTACCACAAACAAAATTACTATTCACATTCATGTATAGGTCTGTAGGGGAATGTGCTTTAAATCACTTGAGTAATGCTGAGAGGTGGAGTGGCTGCACCATGGATGTAGTTTCTGATTTTTTCTATTATTACCTTTTACCTATTTCATTGATTCCAATCTAAGTTTTTCCTTTTTGCTTACTATGTCTTTATTTATTTATTTATTTATTTAAATAAATCTTTATTGCTCATATTATTACAATTTTCCCCCCCCCCAGCTCCCTTCCTCCTGGTTCCTGCCCCACCCTCTGCCCTTACCCCCCCCCCCCATTGTCCTCATCCATAGGTGTGTGATTTTAATCCAGTCTCTTCCTGCACCCCCCACACCCTTTTCCACCTCTTAATTATCAATACACTCCCTTTCTCTGCCCCTGATTCTATTATATTCACCAGTTTATTCTGTTCCTCAGATTTTTAATTCACTTGATCCTCTTCCCCTTCTTAAATAATACCTTTCAGCATTTCATATAATACTGGTTTGGTGGTGATGAACTCCTTTAACTTTTTCTTATCTGTGAAACTCTTTATCTGCCCTTCAATTCTGAATGATAACTTTGCTGGATACAGTAATCTTGGATGTAGATTCTTGCTATTCATCACTTTGAATATTTCTTGTCACTCCCTTCTGGCCTGCATGGTTTCTGTTGAGAAATTAGCTGACAGTCGTATGGGTGCTCCCTTGTAGGTAACCAACTGCTTTTCTCTTGATGCTTGTAAGATCCTCTTTTTGTCTTTTGCCCTTGGCATTTTAATTATGACATGTCTTGGTGTGTTCCTCTTTGGATTTCTCTTGTTTGGGGTTCTGTACACTTCCTGTACTTGTAAGTCTATTTCTTTCACCAGGTGAGGGAAGTTTTCTGATATTATTTCTTCAAATATGTTTTCAGTATTTTGCACTCCCTCTTCTTCTGGCACCTCCATAATCCTGATGTTGGTATGCTTGAAGTTGTCCCAGAGGCTCCTTACACCAACTTCAACTTTCTGGATTCTCTTTTCTTCTTGCTTCTCCAGAGGAGTGTCCTTTTCCTCTTCCTATTCCAACTCTTTGACATGATTCTTGTGTTCCTCCATTCTGCTGTTGGATCTCTGCATAATATTTTCCAATTTAGTCAGTTTATGTTTAATTTTTAGTTGGGTCTAATGAAATTTATTGGCCTTTTCTAGGATATTCTTGCATAACCTGATATCCGTGGTTTTGAACTCTATATCCTCCATCTCTTTCATTTGCGATCTATTTCCTTGTCTCAGCATTTTTGCTGCTTCCAAGAGTTGGTAGGATGGGTTTGTGTGTCTGGTGTCCTATATGGTCTAGTGGGTCAGCCTCCTCAGTTACCTGAGGTAGACACTCTTGGTGTTCCCCTTTGTGGACTGTGTGCACAGCCTTGTTGTAGCTAAGTCTTTATTGATGTTGGTATCCCTGGGAGGAATTGACCCTTCAGGCCAGTTGGATGTGAGTATCAGCTGTGTCTATGCCAGGTATACCTTTTGTATTGGAGACAGTCTTATAGGATCAGACTTGAAAAATTGCAGAAGCCTCTGTGCTCAGCTTGGATGGGGCGGAGTCTCAGGGCTGAGCTGACAGTCTTGGCTTTCTGTCATCCCTGCCCTTGTGCCCTCGCCCGAGTTTCTGCCTGACTATCCCAGCTTCCCCGTGAAAGAGCGTGGGTGCCCCAGGGCTTTGCCCGGAATTGGGTTGGGTCTCTGTAGTCTGAAGCTTCTGACTCCAGCTATGGAGAGGCCGCAGCCATGGTCAGACCTCTGCTCATGGTCAGACCTCTGCTCGTACTCACTCGTGCTCGACTGTAGACTCTGCCAGCTCTGGCTCACCCAGTCTCCCAGTCTCTGAGTCTCTGGGTGCCTTTCTCTACAGTCTGGACTCCATCCGTATGAGCCTGGGTCCATGGGGTTTCGGCCGGGATTAGGGTTCAGTACAGTCAGAAAGGGCTCAGTGCAATTGGGAACTTCCTTTCCCCTCCTGCCAGCCAGGCATTTGGCCATACTTCCTCTCTGCGTGCGAGCGCCTCCCTACCTCAGCGCTTTGCGGCTCCCAATCTGATCCGTGAGAGTCTCTTCTTTCTAGTTGTAGATTTCCCATTCCACCAGCTTTCCCGTGTTTTTGGATGAATTAATTCTGATTTTAGTTGTTGTTTTTGAAATTGTTGTGCTTACCTAGGCCACCATCTTGGTTCTCTCTGCTTACTATGTCTTTAAATTTTTTATTTTTAGTTTGTTAAGATAGAACATGTGGTCATTGAATTGCAAACTTATTTTTTTTTTAACTCTCAGTTATTAATGATATGAACATCCCCTTTAAATGCACTGCCTTAAGTGCATTTCACAACTTTTGATATGCTGTGTTTTCATTATCATTCATTTTAAAACACAAATTTTTAATTTTTATTTCCTCTTTGGCCAGTGCATTAGTATTATTTTGAGGGGAGACGAGCCATGAATATTTAGAAGCGCAGCACAGAGAGACCTGATGTGAATGAGGAGGTGCGCGCCCTGTGGCTGAGCAGGTTGCAGAGTGAGGGGAGGCTGAGCAGAAAGCAGCGTGAGGGAGAGCAGTGCCAGAGGAGGGTTTTGACATACGTGAGAAAATACAGAACCCATCTGAGTCCACATCCATGGGGGTACTGGTTACCTGGTAACTGAAATAAACAGCCTTGAAAACGTGTAAAACCAGAGCCACAGCCGCGGGAAGGCTCCACTCCCGCAGTGCCTGACAGGAACGGGCAGGGTGCGGGTTGGAGGTAAAGATGCAGAAATAGAGGAAATAAACAATCCCACACACACTACAGAGGACTGATGGATCCAAGCCACTGTGGCCTTCTGCATTACGATCTGCCCTGAGGGGGTATTCTCTGTGCTCAGCAAGAAGGATGCTCGGGAGCCGGGAAGCCCCACAGACTCTCCCAACGCTTTGACCTCCCTGCACAGGAGGCCACGTGCTGAAGTAGAAAAAATGAAAGATATTTTAAAATGAAAGAAAATGAAAAGCAGCATTCATACAAAATAACTCTAAACAGAAAAGAGAAAACAATGCTCACTCTTATTAAGCTCAAAATGTTTCCTTAAAGTGAAATAAAAAAGCAAAACAGTAACGCAACACTCTCCAACAGGAATTAAACATTGTTAAATAAACATCTCCAGGCATTAAAATACCTCAATTCAATATTTAACACTTTGATTCAAAATTAAAAATGAAGAAGAAAAATGAACTGAAAATATTTAAAATGAAAAAGGGATGAAATTCTTCAGAAAAAAAATTGAAGTAAAGGTACATAATCTAAGAAATGAAGATTAAAAACGCCAAAGGATAATGAACTGATATACTACAACAAAGAAAAAAAAAGTTAATACAATTAAGAAAGAGGTTAGGAGACTCAGAAAGATAAATTCAAAAGATGAGCAAAGAAGATTCAAAATATCTTTTCTGTATTGGAATCTCTGAAGAAGAAAAACACAATATGGATTGAAACTAGTATTTAAACTATAATCCAAAGATGTGTAAAGATAAAGTATCTGTATCTACAATAAACATGTTACACTGTCGCTGGGAAAATGGACCAGCAATGATCAGGTCTGGGATGCCCCCTGGGGCTGCGTTCCGATGTTAAAGGGAAGAAGCATCACGGGCCTGGAGGGGGAGCCCACAGCGCCGGGCGGGCGGACAGAGCGTCAGGTGGCATCGGACTCCTCTCCGCGGCGGCAGCAGGAGCAGAGGGGAGCGGGAAGGACAGCGCTAGCAAGGGCGTTCGTTCTACACCAGGCATGCTGCTCCCCAGGAGCCGCAACTATAAAGCTATTTTAAATATGGAAACACCCAGGGAACCTTGTGATCAGAGGCCTTCCTGGGAGACCCGGGAGAGGGGTGCCTCCCTCTGCCAGGAGCCCTGGGGAGCTTGGGCCAAAGGCCGGGTGAGCCTGGAAGCCAGCTGCCCAGGACGGCACGGCTCAGCCTGGCCCGGCAGATGGAAGCCAGCCGGGCCGAGATGGTTTCTGGGAGCGCTGCCGGTGTTGAACTGCTAAGTCTTTTTTAAAAACATGTCTTAGAGAGATGAAGGGAGAGAGATCATTGATGTGTGAGAGATGGAGCCCACAGCCTGGGCTTGTGCCCTGACTGGGAATGGACTCTGTGATCTCCTGGTTCATGGGATGATGCTCAGCCACTGAGCAACACTGCCAGGACAAGTTGCTAAATCAAAAAACAAGTGGAAAATAAGTTCTCCATGGCTTCCTTCTGCAATGTGGCTGCCTACGCTTGCAGACAAATGGGTGGCAGAGCAGAAGGCAGAGCGAGGCTGCAGCCCCATGAGAATGCATGGAGCCCGGGAATCCCAGTCACACAGACAGGAGCGGTGGCGCTCAGAGGAAACCCCAAGGGAGGCCAGGAGGTCCCGACTCCTGCGCTTTCCCCACTGGTGTTTGAATGTCTCTGTGCGGACACGGCATGGCATGACATTTCAGTGTTCTTGTGCTAAATTTGGGGGGCAATGTGTTCTTGGAATTTCACAGAGGCCTCGGCTCCCCTGGAGCAGGAGCAGGAGCAGGAGCAGGAGCAGACATGGTGAGCCTGTGGGGTGAGCCTGTGGGGTGAGCTTGTGGGATATAGGCTCCTCCCCTCCCTCCCTTTGTGGTGAGCTGCCCGCTGCCTGGCACGGGTAGTCTGTACTGTGAGCTTTTCAGAAGACAGCTCCCTCTACATCTCTAACGCGTGTCTCAGACCTGACAGATGACTTACCTGCAGGTCCTGGTAAAAGCAGATACTGGTTCTGAAGTCTGGGGCCTGAAGCTCTTCATCTAACAAGATCTCAAGTGACATCCATGCCCTGGTCCCTGTGGGCACTGCATGCTCCGGAGGGTTTGCCAGGGAATGCTTGCTGGTGTCCCATGGCCAACGGACAACCTGCTTCCCTGTAGATATCCAGCAAGATTGAAAACCCATCCCAGCTGGGAGAATCTCCAGAGGAAGCAGGACTAGGTTTTGTCTACAGTGGTTATTTTCAGATTAAATCTCCCTTTTCTTCATCTTTTCAGGAAATCTCGTGAGCCCATGAATCAGTTTTTCACACCTGCCTTGGGTTTTTTAGTGCTTTCTTACTCAACCTATATAATAAAAGCCTAATATGCAAGTGTCTGGTCATCTGGTCATCCATTCAACCAATCAAAGTGTACTATGCTAATGATATGCTAAGGCCATTCAATCACTTGCTATGACATGCATGATCACCAGTGGGCAGATTCTCTGACTGATAGGTTCGCTTACTGCTGGGGTCTGGCCAATCAGGACTGAGTGAGATTGGCAGGACATGCCCTGGAGCCCTCCCACAGTCCATCCTCTGCTGGCCAATCTCCTGCATCCCTCCCCGGCCCCCACTGGTGGGTTCCCTCGGCCTGGCCTGTGCTCTTTCTCAATCTGGGACTCCTTGAGGTATGTCAGAGAACCAGTTTCAGCCCAATCCCACAGGTTAGGCTGAGGAACCCCTCTGGTGCACGAATTAATGCACCAGGTCTCTAGTTGTATAGATTCAAGACAGGGCTGGGAAAATATATTTTCAAGACATCAGTAGAATCTAACATAATAAAATTCAATTCAATATCCTAGTTGATCTTGATTGTTCATAATAATTACATTGGGCCTCTTATTTTATTTATTTATAATTTAAAATGTTTAATTACCCTTGACATTCAATATTACATTAGTTTCAAGAGTACATCCTTTACAGGTTAGACATGTATAGAATTTATGAAGTGATGGCCCAATACACCTGGCACCATACATAGTTATTACACTATTCGAGGTCAAATGCACAAAATTTGTGCAAGAGTAGGCCATTCTTCCCCTGGCTGCCAGCACTGGCTTCCCTCTGGCACCTGGGCTTCTCTTGCAGCCCTGGATTTATCTGGAAGGTCATTCGTGCATGAGGAGACAGGAAATGTCCTTCAGCCCAGCCTGTACCCTCTCCAATCTAGGATCCTTCTCACAATCAGGACTGCTGGCTTGCTTCCAACTGCTCGCCTCCTGCCTTCATGATTGCCCCTAACTGCTTCTGCCTGCCAGCAAAATTATCCCCTAACCAAACCCTTGTCAGCCTGATTGATGCCTAACTGTTCTCCTGCCAGCCTGTTTGCCCTTAACTGCCCTCCCCTGCAGGCCTGGTCACCCCTTCAGGCCTGGTTGCCCCCAACTACCCTCCTCTTCCATCCTGGTCACCCCTAACTGCCCTCCCCTGCAGGCTTGTCACCCCAACAGCCCTCCTCTGCTGGCCATCTTGTGGTGGCCATCTTGTGTCCACATGGGGGCAGGATCTTTGACCACATGGGGGTAGCCATCTTGTGTGTTGGAGTGATGGTCAATCTGCATATTACTCTTTTATTAGATAGGATAGAGCTCTGGTGCACAGGTGGAGGCCGGCTGGCTTGCCCTGAAGGGTGTCCCAGATCAGGGTGTGGCAACCTGGGCAAGGGGCCTGTGGTGGTTTTTAGGCTGGCTACACCTCCTGGCGACCCAAGTGGAGGCCCTGGTATCTGGGATTTATTTATCTTTTATAATTGAAACTTTGTAGCCTTGAGCAGAATCAAGCCTCCTGCTCACTCTGTGGCCATGGCTGCAGTCATTTTTGTTGGGATTTATTTATCTTCTATAATTGAAACTTTGTAGCCTTAAGCTGAGGCCCTTGCCAGCCAGGGTGTGTGGAAAGCTTGGCTTCCTCCATTGCTGGGGAAACCCAAGCCTCCCTCTTGCTTGCTCAGTAGTTGCAGCCATCTTGGTTGGGGTCAATTTGCATACTTGCCTTTGATTGGCTGGTGGGTGAGGCTGGTGGGCGTGGCTGGTGGGCATGGCTTGTGATGTAGTGGAGTGATGGGTTAATTTGCATATTACTCTTTTATTAGATAGTATTACTGACTGTATTCCTTGTGCTGTATCTTACATCCCTGTGACTATTTTGTAACTGCCAATCTGTACTTCTTAATCCCTTCACCCCTTCACTCTGCCAACCTGCACCCATCTGGCAACCATCACTTTGTTCTCTGTATCAAGAAGTTTGTTTAATTTGTTTTTTTAGATCCTACATATAAGTAAAATCATATGCTTACTGTCTTTCTCTGACTTACTTCACTTATCATGTTCCCCAGGTCCATCCATGTTGTCGCAAATAAAAAGATTTCATTCTCCTTAAAGGGCGAGTAGTATTCCATTGTCTATTTGTACCATATCTTCTTTAACTGCTTGTTTTTCAAGTTGGGCGTTTAATCCATTTATATTTAAAGTCATTATCGATAATTGTGCAGTTATTATCATTTTCTTTATTGTCTTCTGATTGTAATTGTAGTTCTTATTAGTGACCTCCTGTACTGTTATGTTTGCATTCATTTATCTTTTAAAAAATATTTTATTGATTTTTTTACAGAGTGGAAGGGAGAGGGACAGAGAATTAGAAATATCGGTCAGCTGCCTCCTGCACACCCCCTACTGGGGATGTGCCCACAACCAAGGAACATGCCCTTGACCGGAATCGAACCTGGGACCCTTGAGTTCACAGGCAGATGCTCTATCCATTGAGCCAAACTGGTTTTGGCTGCATTCATTTATCCTTATTTCTTGTATATCTCTGGTAGATTTTTGATTTGTAGTTAACATGTATTTCATATATGCCAAGCTATGCTTATAGCCATCTATTTTAATTGATGATCATTTAAGTTTGAACACATTCTAAAATCCCTACCATTTTATTCATTCCCTCCATATTTTGTTATTATTTTTTAATTTTCTGTGTGTATGTGTTTGTCTATATCCCTTAATTGACTGCTGAAATTACATGTAATCCTACTACTTTTGCCATTTATTGATTTATTTATTTTAAAAATATATCATTGATTTTTTACAGAGAGGAAGGGAAAGGGATAGAGAGGTAGAAACATCGATGAGAGAGAAACATTAACTAGCAGCTTCCTGCACACCCCCACCGGGGATGTGCCTGCAACCAAGGTACATGCCCTTGACCGGAATTGAACCTGGGACCTTTTAGTCCGTAGACTGATGCTCTATCCACTGAGCCAAACCGGTTTCGGCTACTTTTGTCTTTTAGTGTTGGTTGATCCACTGCTTTTATTATGTGTTTTCTTTGAAAAACACAGTTTCCTAGGACTTGTCTCAGAAATACTGAGTTAAAATTTGGGCTGTGACAAGCACCTGAATTTTTTAAAAAATAAGTCTTTATTACTCAGATTATTACAATTGTTTCTCCTTTTTCTCCCCCAAAGCTCCCTACCACCCAGTTCCCTTCCCACCCTCTGCCCTCACCCCCTCTCCCCCCAATTGTCTTCATCCATTGGTTATACGATTTCAATCCAGTTTCTCACTGCTTCCCCACCCCCTTATCCTCCTGAAATTATCAGTCCACTCCCCTTCTTTGCCCCTGATTCTACTATATTCACCACTTTATTCTGTTCCTCAGATTTTTTCCCCTTTTCTTTTCCTTTTTTCCGTGTATGAATTTCAAGTGGGACACTCTCTCTCATTTGTTTTTGTAGGGAAATACAACAGAGTGTTCTATAGCTAATGGCTGCAGACTGTCCAAATGTCTCAGGACCACACGAATAGAATCCGCTCCTCCTCCTCTGGTTGACACCGCCCCCTCCCCCCAGGTCCCACCGCTTCCCCGGGGCACATGGCTCTCCCGGTGTACACGTCTTCCTGGGTCCCACTGCCCCCCTTGGGCACACGGCTCCCTGGGGAACACGGCTCACCCAGGGCACATGGGTCCCCCAGGACCCACCGCTCTCGGCAGGTGGGCTGGGATGGCTGCAGGCGTGGAGGCCGGGCTGAGATGGCTGCGGGCGTGGAGACTGGACTCCAAGGCGTCCGGGTGGGAGCGGAAGGTGCAGCTGAGGCCTGTCATCGGTTCCCTAGCTCCCATGGCGGGCAGGCTGGTGGGACAGCTGCGGACGCAGAGGCCAGGCTCTGAAGCAGCCCACTCCCTGGGCCCAGGGTGGAGCGAGCTCTGCTCTCGGTGGGCTTCCCTCACTTGAGGCGATGGCGGTGGGTGCGGCGGTGGCAGTGGCTCCATTTCCACTGTAGTTTTAAAATCCACATGGCAGCAGCGGCGCCCCTCCTCGGGGGCTCGGTAGAGGCTCTGGCCTGGCCAGGCGTCGGTGGGACTGACGTGCGAAGGGCTCGCCAGGGCCATAAAAGGAAGGTGCCTCGCCAGCTCCTCACCAGCACGGTGGGCAGGCTTGGTGGGCTGCAGGCACGGAGGTCAGGCCGAGATGGCTGTGGGTGGGGAGAAAGATGGCTGCGGACGTGGAGGCCATGCTCTGAAGCAGCCCACTCCCTGGGCCCGGGGCGGAGCAAGCTCTGCTCTCGGTGGGCTTCCCTCACTCTAGGCGGTGGCGGCGGCTGAGGTGGCGGCGGCGGGTCCGGTTCCACCATAGTTTTAAACTCCACATGGCAGCAGCAGCGGTTTTCTTTGTCTCTACATATAGCCATCCCATTCTGCCAGCTTTCCAGTGGGTCTGATTTGATCCCTTTCAATTTTAGCTGTTGTTTTTTTTCATATTGTTGATGAGGCGGCAGCTTAGGAGACTACCTAAGCCGCCTTCTTTTTTCGGTCCCAAGCACCTGAATTTTTAAGACATTGTGGGTGATGTTGAGGCACACCAGCTTGAGAATACTGTTCTATAAACCAGTCCCTAGATTGTATAACTGGTGGTACAAGGTCAAACAGAAAAAAATGAACAAAAAAATAAGAATACTGAAGATTCATACAACCCAGTTAACAAACTTAATCTAATGGAGAAATATAGAACTGTGTACTCAGTAACTAGAAAACACACATTTCTTTTCAAACACATGTGTGATGCCTGAACTGTCCACATATTAAGATATTGATAATGTCTCAACAGGTATGCACAACATATTCCTATGAATAATACAATTATATTGTGTTTCAACAACAAAAACATTTTTACTAAAACACTTCACATGTTCATAAATTAGAAATAAACTTCAAAACCAAGTAAATCATAATGAATATTAGGAAATGCTTAGAATTAAAAATAAAACTACTGCCGAAACCGGTTTGGCTCAGTGGTAGAGCGTCCGTCTGTGGACTGAAAGGTTCCGGGTTCGATTCCGGTCAAGGGCATGTACATTGGTTGCGGGCACATCCTTGGTAGGGGGTATGCAGGAGGCAGCTGGTCGATGTTTCTCTCTCATCGACATTTCTAGCTCTCTATCTCTCTCCCTTCCTCTCTGTAAAATATCAATAAAATATATATTTTTAAAAATAAAAACTACTAAATATTGACATTTATGGGATGAAGAGAAGTGGTAATTCCAGCTCATCTTTGGAGAAAAGAAAAATCTAAAAATCTGTAAACTAAGAATACAATTTAAGAAATTTAAAAGTGAGTGATAGACTAAGAACAAAAAGAACAGAGAAAAGGAAATATAATGCAAATGCAAAGTTGGTTCTCTAAAAAGATCACTTGAAAAATATTCAGAAATATAAAAAAGAGCAAAGACAGCATTATTAAAAATTAAAGAGGGCATGCCTAAATGTAGATAAAAATAAAATACATAAATTGGCTTCTCTATAAATTTTAAAATCAAAACAAGATTACCAGAATGTATAATTTATCAAAATTGGACCAAGAAAAAATGAAAACCAACAAAATTAAGCTATTAACTAAAAATTTGCCCTATTCAGAAGATAGAAAGACAATGAGAGTAAGAAAAAAGTCCAAAGCAATTTTACATTTGAACAAACACCCAAGTGATTGATAATTCTAATAGTATGTTTATTCTACTAGATAATGCAATATTTATTTATAATAATAATAAAACCTCATAAGGACAGTGCAGGAAAGAAAATCATAGGCCAATCTCACTCATAAACATAGATGGAAAATCTTAAAATATTTGTTAACTGAATCTATAGTATATAAAAATATGATGTATCAGGTTTGATATGAACTATCCATGGAAAACTTGGGTGATTTAACATTAGAACATTGTTACTGTATTTTATCACATTAAAAAATAAAGGATAAAACTACATCAATACATATAGACATCCACAGTGTCAGTGTCCATTCAGTCATACAAATTCCCCCCAAACTAGAAAATACTAGTAATAGAAACTTTCTGAATCTGATAAAGTGTTATCTATGAACAATTTACTGCATATAATGTACTCAGTAGTTTAAGTCAAGAACCATTTCTCAGAAGCAATAGAAGTAGACTTAATCTTATACTGAAGGTCCTAGCAAGAGTAGTCAGATAAGAAAAATAATTATAAAAGTAGTAAAAATCTGTTATTTATATACTAGAGGCCCGGTGCACAAAATTCATGCATGGGTAGGGTCCCTGGCCTGGCAGGTGATCAGGGCTGATCGGGGCCTTCCTTCCCCTGGCTGCCGGCTGCTGACCGGGATCTTCCTTTGTTCCATGCCATCCCCTGGTGGTCATCACACATCAGAGCGAGTGGTCAGATTCTCAGTCAGTTGAACTCCTGGTTGGTTGAACTCCCAAGGGGACAATTTGCATATTAGCCTTTTATTATATAGGACTAGAGGCCTGGTGTACAAAATTCGTGCACAGGGGGAAGGTACCCTCAGCCCTCTCCAAATCTGGGACATCCCTCTCAGGTCTGACATGTATGAACATGACACTAGTTCCCCACTGTGCGGAGTATATAATGGAACCAGAGAGAGAAATATATTATCACAGAGATGATTCTCCTCTACAAAAAAAGGTTCAGAAGATCTCATTTTGAATAACACAACTTTTGTAAATTAAAAACACACAGTGAATAAGAGAAAAGGGGACTATAGGATAAATGCATATATGTAAAGCTGTATAGGAAAGGAAGCAGTGATAAGTAAAAAATTCAGGAATGTGGTTACCTTTATGTGGGAGAAAGAACATAATTTCAGATTTTCATGCAGAACATTGAAATCGTTTATATCTTAAGTCAGATGGTGAGTTCATAGATGTTTCAGTGTTCTATTTTATATCTTACAAAGAATACATTACTTAACTATACTAAATGTGTGATAATATAATATTTGAAATGAATGAATCAGACTAGTATATTTTTAGGTATTAAAAACTCCTAAGAAAGTTAACATAACAAAATAGGCAAACAAACAAAAATGACTGTCTAGTCTAAGTAACAGTGAAAACTTTACTGTATGGTTCAAAATTGTTATGACATCAGATGCATTCATGGACCCTGGAGATGCTGTTAAAATTATCTTATGTAATAGCTCTAGAGCTCGAAGCCCAGCTGCACGGCCTTGCTGTGCTCACAGCCCCACCCACCTGCATGCACCCAGCCCACCCGCCTGCCACACCGCCATGCTCGAAGCCCCACCCATCCATGCTGGTCTTTGGTTGTTACTGCATTAGAGCTACAGCCTTTTATAATATAGACTAGGGGCCCAGTGCACGAATTTGTGTACCCTGAAAGGAACTGTGGGCCGGGAGGCTGCAGTGGGCACAGGGAGGTGGAGAAGCCCTGAGGTGACTAGGGCCAGCAGGTGCCATTCACACCCACTGATGGCACCAAATGATTGGGACTGGTGCTGGGCACTAGCAATGGGTGCAAGTGCCAGGCAGGAATGCAGCACTCGAGAGCAAAGAATTTTCAGTAATCACCAGAGGCTCAGCCTGATGATGGCGACCACCATGGTCTGGTACCCACTCACCTGTCCCACCACCCTGCCCTGGCTGATGCCCGCTATGTTCCATGAGCACCCCCTGGTGGTCAGCACACGTCATAGTGACAGTGACCAGTTGTTTGGTTGTTCAGTTGTTCTGCTGTTCATTCTAAATGCACATTAAGGATATATATATATATATATATATATATATATATATATATATATAGCTATCTTTCTGGTTGTTAAAGTTAATAATTGCTTAACTTCATTAAACAATTTCTGATTTCCAATGATTTAAAAACAAACAAACCTAAAAACAGCATCTGCAAAGCTGAGTGAGGCAAAACTGTTATCCCAGCTCTAACCTGGGCAGTGGGATGTGTCTGCCCCGCCCGCTCACCCGCATGCGAGGCCTGCAGCAGCCACGAGTGGCCAGACCCATGAAGGCACCATCCTTTCCGTTTCATCTGACCTCTTAGCCACTTATTTTCCAATCATTTTCTGGGCCATTTTCTTATTTTCACTTGGTTCTACTGTTTCCGTGCTATTTCAGGGCACATTTTTGGCTCCCTTTACCAGTCTTGGCAAACAGAAACCACCGCAGGCGCTTTAGCCGAGAGGATTCAGCAGAGATCTGGTCACACAGGTGTTGGAGTGCTGAGAACACTCAGAGGGCCCGGAAACAGGCCTGCAGGATGCAGCCACATCCCGGAGCTGGGAACCAGCTGGGCGCCCTGGATCACACAGCCAGCCTCTGGGCGTGCGTGAGGCCCACCCGTCCCAGAGGACAGCCCGGGCAGCGGGGACTCCGCGCTCTCTGGGTCCGTGAGGCTGCAGTGGGCCACACTGAGGGAGGGAGCCAGCGCGGGGCAGGGAGGTGGCACCGCTCCTTCCACCGGCGTCCTCCCAGCGGGTCCTGGCGGAGGCTGGCTGCCCAAGAGAAAGCCGCCTGGGCCCTGGCCCACGCCGCAGGGACTCCGCGGTGGGAGGGTGCCCAGTGGCCAGGGCCCCTCGCCGCTCTCTGGCCCGAGTGTGGGGCTTCGGCCTGCGGTCTTCGGCCGGTCTCGCCCGCTGTGCTGCCTCCTCACGGAATCGCTTCTGGTTTCATGCTTTCTGAGCCAGAGAAGCCAGAATGCTCCACGATGGCTCTCCAGCCTTCCCTCGGCCTCGGACCTGCACATGTCACCACGTATTTGACAGCTCGAGCTGGAGTCCCCAAACAATGGCAAACCCAACACTTGCCAAAGGGAATTCTTGCATCGGCAAGTTTCCCAGCGTCGTCTTCCTCCGGCACCACTGCTCACATGGTTCAGCAGCCAACTCAGCCGTCTCCATCTCCCGCCAGACCATCCTCCCTCCCACAGCCAGCCTTCAAAACCCCGAGTTTTCTCTTCCCAAACTCCTCAGACCCTCCCCTCTCCGAGGCGACGGCCACACTGTGACAAAGCCCGCCAGCTTTTCACCGGCTGCACTCTCCTAGGTGCTTTGTCCCTCTTAAAGCCTCACACCGTGACCTGTGTGGCCTTTAGCAACACAAATGATGTCGTGCTCTGCCTCCTAGGCAGCCTTTGGCTCCTGGCACTTCACCCAGGTTTGGTTCTGATTGGTTGGTTTCTATGCCAGTCAGTGTCTCTGGGCCTATCTCTGGGCCTGATCAAAGAGGTGGGGCCCACAGAGAAACAGAAGCCCAGCTGCTGGAAAATCCAGGAAAGAAAGAGGCAGCGGTTGTTCAGCAGCTACCTGGGAGGCTGAGGGTCAGACCCTGCCTCTCTGCAGGCCTCTCTGGGCCTCATCCACCGCCCCCTCTGCGTCAGTGCTGGGCTGCTGCGCTGGCACCAGCTGCAGTCCATTAGTGTCTGGTGGAGTCTTGGTATGGACTCTGGCTCTTCATGTATGTAGATCTTAAAACATATAAGTATAACCCATAAACACAGACAACAGTGTGGTGATGGCCAGAGGGGAGCGGGCTGGGTGGAGGGAGGAAAGGGGTGGAGAATGTGGAGATCTGTAATAGTGTCAGTGATAAAGAAAAATATATTAACGCAATTCACTGTGGTGGGAACCAGTGAGGTTAAAGCCTTGTTTGCAGGTATGTGGCTACAGGCTGAACTGGAACCCAGGTCTTGGACACCGCTTTACTCACAGGCAGTGAATCTACTACAGAGGAAACCCAATTGTTTTATTGGCTCTGCCCTAGAGCTTAGCCAGGGGTGGGCAAACTTTTTGACTCAAGGGCCACAGTGGATTCTTAAACTGGACTGGAGGGTGGAACAAAAGCAACCTGACCATGCTGACACTCTCCTCTTGGGCCGCTGGTGAAGGAGCGGAGGGGAGAGCAAGAGAACCCTCGGCTCTTTCTGCTCTGCGGGCCGGACAGAACAGCCGCACGGGCCGGATCCGGCCCTCGGGTTTGCCCACGGCTGGCTTAGGCCAAACATTGGTCTGAAAGCTGCTGCCTTGTTGTCATTAGGCTTTATTGCCATTAAGTTTCTCTACCTCTTGCTTCCACCCAACCCCTCCACCCTGCAGGGTCTCCCTGTGGGAGGGGAGAACGGGCTGGGCCAGGAGGTGCACTCCTGCTGATTCTATTACTGCTCCTCCGCCTGCCGCTCAGAGCTGCTTTCCACTCACCGCGGTAATGACAGCCCTTCTGAATCAAACATGGTTTTCCTTCTTAGGAAGAAAGCTCAAAGGACCCAGCAGCGTTAATGAGAGAAAGCGACATTGTGTTGCCAACAGAAAGCAGCCCACCAAAGGCTCTGGAGCGGGAGGGTGCCGTCAGCAAGGCAGAGCCTTCTATCCAGCTCTGTGGCCAGGGTCCTGGCTCTAGCTCAGCCGTGGGCAAACTGCGGCCCGCGGGCCAGATCCGGCCTTTTCGGCTGTTCTATCCAGTCCACTCGCGGAGCTGAAAGAGCGGGCCGTACCCTTTTATGTAATGATGTTTACTTTGAATTTATATTAGTTCACACAAACACTCCATCCGTGCTTTTGTTCTGGTCCTCCGGTCCAGTTTAAGAACCCATTGTGGCCCTCGAGTCAAAAAGTTTGCCCACCCCTGCTCTAGCTGGTCTGCAAACAGCTGGGTCCCTGGTGTCTGGGGAGAAGACCCGATGCCCAGGGAAGAGGAGCTGGCCGTCAGCATGGCCTTCCTGGACCCTGGAGTCCTAAGGCTTCTCTCTGGGCACCATATCTTCCTCCAAATGGTGATGGACAGAATGCTAATTTCCTGAGGTGAACAGACATAAACAGCTTCTAGGTTTTCAATTCAAATTCACCAACAAGTGGTGCCCAACTTCTGTGCTAGGTGCTAGCTGCCTTTGTCTACCAAAGGTGCTTTTGCCTGTTTCTGATACCCAAAGCGATAAAAAAGATTGAAATGTTGCCCATCTGGTAATGGCTCAGTGGTTGAGCATCCAGCCAGGAACCATGCCACTGATTCGATTCCCAGTCAGGGCACATGCCTGGCTTGTGGGCTCAATCCCCTGTGGGGATGTGCAGGAGGCAACTGATTGATGATGTTTTTCACTCATCATTGATGTTTCTCTCTCTCTCTCTCTCACTCTCCCTTCCTCTCTCTCTCTCTCTCTCTCTCTCTCTCTCTCTCTCTCTCTCTCTCTCTCTAAAAAAGAAATCAATAAAATGTATTAAAAAAAAGGTTGAAATTCTAATTTTTTTTTACAATTCATTTTATTGGCAAAGACATTCCACTCCTGCTTCAGGGCATGTAACATTCACTGTCAGTCTGCTCCCCACCACTCTGGGCATCCTTGGTCATCCTTGGGCCTCCTCGGGCCTCCTTGGGCATCCCCTGGCATCCTTGGGCATCCTCAGGTATCCCCGGGTATCCTCAGGCATCCCTGGGCATCCTCAGGCATCCCCAGGTATCCTCGGGCATCCCCTGGCATCTCCAGCACTTCTTTCCCAACTGCTAGATGCCCCCCGCCTTGTCTGCTGGAGCTGAGCAGGCGTCTCATGTCTTCTCTCCCTGGGCAGTGCTTGTGCAGGCTGGGGTCGTACTTTTCCTCCCAAGCTTCACTGAGACCTACTGACAAAATAGCATTGTATTAGCCTCACATGTAAGATGTAAGATGTAACAGGCTAAGTATATATTGCAAAATGATTACCACAATTAAGTTTAACCCTTATCACCTCACCTACATATTTCCTGTGATAAGAACTTTTAAGACCCACTCTTTTGGCAACTTTCAAATATACAACACAGCCTTGCTAACTTTAGTCCGCATGCTGTGCCTCCCCCCAAAACCTATTGCTTTATAATCGAACATTCTGACCACCCTCAGGCTCATCCCCCAGGCCTCTGGCCCCACCAGTCTGTTCTCTGAATCTAAGAGTTCAAATTTTGTAGATTCCACATATTTGTCTTTGTTTTTGTCTGATTTTTTTCACTCAGCATAATGCCCTAATGCCCTTAAGATTCCTCTGTGATATATATATTGTCTATTGATGAATATATATATATATATATATATATATATATATATATATATACCATCAATACACACTTAGGTTGCCCATAGCTTGGCTATTGCACATAATGCTGAAATAAACATGCAGGTGTGGTATTGCTTTGACATAGTGATTCTATTGCCCTGGGTGTCTAATGGGTTTACTTCCATGGCTTCTCTGACACTGTTCCCATCGAGGTGACGTATGTGTCTGCTCCCCAAACCTAATGGGCTTCTATATGGGTCTGTCTGCTCTGCTCTCAGCACAGCCCTGCTCTGCCACCTGCTGCCCCGCCTCTCAATTCCATGTCCGTCCCTGCATCCTTTACGCTTCCTGTTACACACCCTCGCCCACATGCTTTCATTATATTTGCTGCTTCCTTTTTATCAGACTGCTTTTATTTTCATTTTTTAAACTTTTGTTTGAATCATAATCAAAATGAGGTTCACATAGTATAATCATTTCCATGTCTTTAAAACATTTTTAAATCCAGGTATTGGCAAAGCTATTTCTGTAAAAGTCCTAATAGTAAATACTTTAGTGTTTGGGGGTATATAATCTCTGACACAACTAGGCAACTCTGGCATCCCAGCCCAGAATCAGCCACAGTCAATTTATAAGTAATGGAAGGGGATGTGTTCCAATAAAACTTTATTCACAAAAACTGTGGTGGCCAGATCTGGCCTGCAGCCCATAGCCTGCTGACTCCTGTTTTATGTTCTAGGTGCTCACTTCCTTCTCTTCCTCCATTCATTTATTTGTTGAAGAAACGATACCAGTTGCTCTATAACATGTCTGGATTGTGCTGATGACATGTTCCTGTGTCTCCTGCATTTGCTGTAAATGTATAGTTAGATTAGAGCTTGATCAGACTCAATCTTTGTTGTTTTGACAAGACTACTTCAAAGGTGATAATGTGCATAACAGTCAACTGGCCCTCGTGTGAGCTGGTTCTATGATGTTAATAGCTATCCATGACCTTGCCCAGCACTTCACTGGGGCCTCGAAAAACACTGCTTTATAATCGTTCCTTCTGCGTCTCCCAACCAAAACATTCCTACAAAGGGGACACTTCCGCCACCAGGCATTTGCTTCCCCAGAGGCGCACCTCATACAGGAAAGGAAGAAGTGTTTGATATTCCCTCTGTTTACCAGTTATCAAAATAATGAGTTGATAATTGACCTAAAAATAACAAATGAGAGCATTTTTTCCTTTAGTATAACATTGAACTAATAAACTCAGGAACATTTGAAGCATTTCAAAGCCATTCTGTTACTTCCTTTGCTGGCAGAGTGTGCCACCTGTGGCCAGTGGGGGTTCTTCAGGCTGGCCCTGGTCCTCGCGGCTGGCCCTCGGGGCTCTTTGGGTAGAAGGGATGTGCGGGCACCATACACATGTGTGGCTCTTGACCAGGAATCAGGAAGTGCTGGTTTCTTTAGTGGGAAGTGATATTTACAGACCAAAATCTGGGCAATAAAGGGTTCATTATTATTGGATTGATCTTTATTTCTAGGTTTTGCTGTGTGCGTGTGTGAACAAATCTAAGAAGTATTTAAAGTTAAACTCATCCTGGGGTCATATTGATAATTCCATTCCAATTCATAACCACAGGGCTTTACATAACTCTGCTTACTAAGCATTCATTTAAATTTCTTTGTTTTAAAATTACCAATGATACTCTCTCTTTGTGTTAGTCCCTACCGTGGTATATACCACCTAGAGTTGTGCTCCTTTGTTTCATTATATTTAGAAATTTTAGAATTTAATGATTATGTAAAAATTTTACATAATTCAAAGTCAAAGCTACAGAGCTGAGAAGTACAGTTTCTCTCCCACCTGCCCTGTTTCTTCACCCAGTTGAGAGGCAGCCGTTACTTTTGCTGTTTATTTGCAAGATTCCTAGCAGCCACCCATCCTGAGAGCTGAGCAGAGTGGCAGCGGAAACAGTCCAGGCCTTGTGTGGCCGAGGTCCTCCTCGTGGTGTGCTCTCCTCTACCCTCCACTCCCTTGTGAGTGGTCCTTTGGGTAATTTCCCGTTTTTGCCTGATCAGGTGTCTCTGCAGCTAACTTATGCAGTTTTCTTTTTCTCCTCTTTTTCAGTGTATTATTCAGTTAAATCCTAGAAGTTGAAATGACAATGGAAAGAGTAAAAATGCATGAAATTTTGCTAGAAATTGCCAAATTAGCCTTCATATCATTTGGTATTCCCACCAACAATTTATAAGAATGCCCATTTTCCTGTAGACTTTTCAAAATTATGTTATCAACGTTTTTGGAAACTTATCAATTTGATTGAAAAATATTATATGCATAGATTAATTTTCATGTCTCTTTTAACAGGTGAGACTGAGCATCTTTTCATGTGACTAAGGAACATTTCTTTGTGCTAATCTGGATCCTTGAGCTTTTTGCCATTTTTTAAATGAGATTCTTTTTGATCTTCTCTATTTTTATAAAAGCTTTATATACTGGGGATATTAACCCTTAAAAAAGAACTTGTAAATCTTTTTTCTCAATTTGCCATTCAGCATTTGACATTTCATATGATTATTTTTGCCCTGGAGTTTGTTTTCATTTTAATGTAAAATATGTAAATGATTTTTCTTATTGCATTTGGATTTTAAATAATAGTTAGGAAAGTTTTTTCTACTCTCGGATTCAGGAAGAATTCAGTCATTTTTAGTCCCCCCCCCCTTTTTTTTTTGGTTAAATACCTGACACATTTCGAATATGTATCTGAGCATGGTATGAGGAATAGATCTAATATTAATTATGTGGTTATCCAATTATTTCAAAAGCACTTTTTAAAAATTATTTTTTCTTACTGATTTGAAATATTGCATTCATTGTGCACTAAATTTCCATATAAAATTAGATTGATTTCCTATTTCATCAGTATGTGTATGTATATGTGTATCAATATATATTATTTTAATTTTAAAGTTTTTGTAATTAATTTTAATAACCAAAGGGGCTAGCTACAATAATCTCCACCAGGCTGCACTCTTCTTTTTTCAGAAAATTTCTGGCTATTCTTTCTTGTTTTTTCAAATATATGGTATAATTTCCTTGCATAGCTCCAGAATACAATCTGATGACATATATTGCTGGTGCACTGAATTTCTATATTAACTTAAGGAACAGCTCTGTGACATTGATTGCCTCTACCTAAGATTATGGCACATCTTTCCAATTGTTCGTGGCTGACGTTTTAGATTTTTACTTTTGTTCTCAGATTCTTTGTGTCATTTTAGCTTTCCACTTGACCTTCCTGCACTCGACAGCTGAGGCTGCTGTAGAATCACCGTTTCTTCTGAAGCGGAGATGACAGATCTGTTACCAGTCCTGCCCTTCTGTGAGTGTCCGACCGGAGAGTCCAGGTCCCACCTTTACTGGACTGTTGTTCAAAGCTGATGTCCACAAGATTGTGTTCTCACCGGCCATGCACAGAGACTCCTGATTTCTTTTCTCAGGGCGTTATTGCTAGAGACCGGGCTGTCCGTCGGAAGATGCACGTTAGCAGCTTCTGTTTCATTTGTCTCCCGCACGCACCTGGCAGAAGCGCGAGTCAGGGGAAGCCCGGGAGAGGCGGCTGGTCTCTGGAGTGCATGAGTTGCCCACTCTGTATGAGAAAGTAATATAAGGAAGGATGAGCTTGCTGAAACTGTCTCCGAGTGAGACATCACTCATTCTTCCCCAAATTGTACGCGAGCCTTCAAAACGAGCTGCAGACAGAGAAAGAAACAGGGAGACGGCCCTTTGCTGTGGATCAGAAGCCGGGGAGCTCTGCTCTCCCTCAGCCCACGGTGAACCCGGAGCTTTCAATGGGACCTTCCTAAGGCAACAGTCGCAGGCTTACTGGTTTTCTTCAATAACTTCCTTAATCTACTCAGGCATGCTTTTGGTTCCCAACAAAGCTGAGCCTTATTCCAAGTGCTTCATGCTGTTATCTAAAGGGTTGGAATGAACACAGAAGTTTGGAGGAAAGGGGTTTCATCTGCTGTAGTTGTGAGGAGGTAACAATTTAAATGTCTGTTAGGCAATAGTTTTTAATTTAATTCCACAAAGCATAAGACTTTTATGTCAAAAATGTAAAATAAAATTGATGTTCTGTAGGAAATAAATCCCAGGATGAAATAAAATTTAAATCAGGACACAAGATTGCTGAGGGCTTGAGGGTGGAGGATCCAGAAATAGTGACTAGTGAATATTAGATATTTACTACTCATGAGCTGACTATTCATTTCTAAGATTCCTGGTGCCAGGTTACAACGAGGAACATAGTAATCAACTCCATTGTCTGTGTGGGAGATGCTGAACCACAGACCCGCAGTGCCTTCTTCAGAGTCCTTGTGGAGTGCAGTCTCAGGTCTTCATCACTCCTTGCAGCAATGCTTAAATTCAAACGGAGTCAAAGCTCCAATTGAAAGACACAGGGTAGCTGAATGGGTAAGAAAACATGACCCAATATATGCTGTTTATAAGAGACCCACCTCAGAACAAAAGATTCATACACACCGAGAGTGAAGGGAAATGAAGAAAAAAATGTCCATGCAATTGGAAACAAAACCAAACCAGGTAGCAATGCTTACCTCTGACAGACAGATTCAAAGCCAAGGCCGTAAAGAGAGACACAGACGGCCACTACATAACACTAAAGGGATCGATCCAACAAGAGGGTATAAGCAGAGATGCACCCAATACAGGAGCACCCGATAGATAAAGAATAATTCTAGAGACTTTAACAGAGAGACGAACAACAATGCATCCATACTAGGGGCTTTAACACCCGCTGACGTCATGGACAGATCTTCCTGACAAAGATCAACTAGGAAACCGGCAGAGCCAGGACGCAGAAGCCAGCAGACTCAGGAGCAGACGCTGAGACAGGTGATGCTAACTCGTGATCCAGCTGAGCCCCTGCCTCCAGCATCCATGCTGCCCCGTAGCAGACCCGGAGGAAAGGCTATTTCCGTGCATCAGAGGATGACATTAAGTTTTTATGAATTATAAAATCTCAGATTACATAGTTGTGTTTATAAGGGAACTATTTTTCAAAGTACCAGTGGAACTTCATACGTCATTGTTTCTAGAAAACCAACATTCTTAAAGCTTGATTTCGCTTTGAGACCCGTCAGTGGTTACACTGATGTCCTGCAGATGCCTTGCTTGGTGGCACCGCTGTGGACTCTTTGGGGAATCTGTGAGCTGGAAAATATTATTTTGGTAAGAGTCAATGTGCAAAGCATCTGATCTCAAATTCATTGGCCGCACGAATAATGAACGAAGGTTTATAGACAGGGCGATGGCACACGGACATGCAGCTTATGCTGTAGGCACAGCGCTCGCTGCACTTCATGAGGCGAAAGGAGGCGGAAGCTGTGGGCTCAGCATGTCTCCAGCCACAGAAGCAGCTGTGCTTCTTCCACGGCGTCACCCGAGCCTCTCAGCAGTGAGCAGCGTGGGGGACCGGGCACCTGCCATGAGCGCTCTTCACCGCCTTTGCTCATGGGAAGCCAAGGTGGGCCTGCATTCAGATAGTGAGCCCCCCCCCCCCCCCCGACACCTGCATTCCCATAACAAGGGAGAGGTTGGGTGCCTCAGGGCTGACTTCTGCAGATCCACTCTGAGGACCACACAGAAGCTGGGAGCTGCTCTCCATCCTCTCCGCTGTTTGGACCATCTTACCTGCTTTTCATCTTAGAAGTAAAAACAGGAGAGGATTGGAAATATGTAAGTCATTGTGAGCTCTCTCTCTCTCCCTCTTTCTTTCTTCTTCTTCTTCTTCCCTCCCTCCCTCCCTCCCTCCCTCCCTCCCTCCCTCCCTCCCTCCCTCCCTCCCTCCCTTCCTTCCTTCCTTCCTTCCTTCCTTCCTTCCTTCCTATTCGTGTTGCTTCTCTATTTCCAGAGCATTCTCTATCACTTGACTGAAACATACGGGCTATTTGCATGACTATTCTTTTTCCAGACAGCTGACGAATGCTGCTTTTGGAATCAGATGAGCCTGTTTGAGTCTCACATCTGCTGCTCAGCCATTCCGGGAAGTTGTGTAATTTCTCTGAGCCTCACCATTTTTTCTTTAAAATGGGGACAGTGCTTCTTGCCACGAAGGGCTGCTTAGGGCTTAACTACAAACCACATCACCCAGTGCGTGGCCCACAGTGGACTCGGCAATAACAAGCGTTTATGATCTGGCCTTCCATGTAGCTGGGTGCCGGGCCCAGGCTCTTCAGAGACTGTCTTGCTGTGGGCAGTGGGGGCGGTAGAAGCCTTGGGAAGGCCTGGGTTACACCCCCAAAGAGACCTGGCTCTCTGGGGTGCCTCTTCTTTCCGAGGCCCAGGCACAGATGGCTCAACTCGAAGCAACTTCCAGAACCACAGACTCCTGGGCTTCCAGGACAGAGGGGTTCCAGGAGTTACAGGACAGAGGGGTTCCAGGACAGAGGGGTTCCAGGACAGAGGGCTTCCAGGACAGAGTGGTTCCAGGAGTTACAGGGCAGTGGGGTTCCAGGACAGAGGGGTTCCAGGACAGAGGGGTTCTAGGACAGAGGGGTTCCAGGAGTTACAGGGCAGTGGGGTTCCAGAACAGAGGGCTTCCAGGACAGAGGGGTTCCAGGAGTTACAGGGCAGTGGGGTTCCAGGACAGAGGGGTTCCAGGACAGAGGGGTTCCAGGAGTTACAGGGCAGTGGGGTTCCAGGACAGAAGGGTTCCAGGACAGAGGGGTTTCAGGACAGAGGGGTTCCAGGACAGAGGGGTTCCAGGACAGAGGGGTTCCAGGAGTTACAGGGCAGTGGGGTTCCAGGACAGAGGGGTTCCAGGACAGAGGGGTTTCAGGACAGAGGGGTTCCAGGACAGAGGGGTTCCAGGACAGAGGGGTTCCAGGAGTTACAGGGCAGTGGGGTTCCAGGACAGAAGGGTTCCAGGACAGAGGGGTTCCAGGACAGAGGGATTTCAAGACAGAGGGGTTCCAGGAGTTACAGGGCAGTGGGGTTCCAGGACAGAGGGGTCCCAGGACAGAGGGGTCCCAGGACAGAGGGGTTTCAAGACAGAGGGGTTCCAGGACAGAGGGGTTCCAGAACAGAGGGGTTCTAGGACAGAGGGGTTCCAGGAGTTACAGGGCAGTGGGGTTCCAGGACAGAGGGGTTTCAGGACAGAGGGGTTTCAGGACAGAGAGGTTCCAGGACAGAGGGGTTCCAGGAGTTACAGGGCAGTGGGGTTCCAGGACAGAGGGGTTCCAGGACAGAGGGGTTCCAGGACAGAGGGCTTCCAGGACAGAGTGGTTCCAGGAGTTACAGGGCAGTGGGGTTCCAGAACAGAGGGCTTCCAGGACAGAGGGGTTCCAGGACAGAGGGGTTTCAGGACAGAGGGGTTCCAGGACAGAGGGGTTCCAGGACAGAGGGGTTCCAGGAGTTACAGGGCAGTGGGGTTCCAGGACAGAAGGGTTCCAGGACAGAGGGGTTCCAGGACAGAGGGATTTCAAGACAGAGGGGTTCCAGGAGTTACAGGGCAGTGGGGTTCCAGGACAGAGGGGTCCCAGGACAGAGGGGTCCCAGGACAGAGGGGTTTCAAGACAGAGGGGTTCCAGGACAGAGGGGTTCTAGGACAGAGGGGTTCCAGGAGTTACAGGGCAGTGGGGTTCCAGGACAGAGGGGTTTCAGGACAGAGGGGTTTCAGGACAGAGAGGTTCCAGGACAGAGGGGTTCCAGGAGTTACAGGGCAGTGGGGTTCCAGGACAGAGGGGTTCCAGGACAGAGGGGTTCCAGGACAGAGGGCTTCCAGGACAGAGTGGTTCCAGGAGTTACAGGGCAGTGGGGTTCCAGGACAGAGGGGTTCCAGGACAGAGGGGTTCTAGGACAGAGGGGTTCCAGGAGTTACAGGGCAGTGGGGTTCCAGAACAGAGGGCTTCCAGGACAGAGGGGTTCCAGGAGTTACAGGACAGAGGGGTTCCAGGACAGAGGGGTTCCAGGACAGAGGGCTTTCAGGACAGAGTGGTTCCAGGAGTTACAGGGCAGTGGGGTTCCAGGACAGAGGGGTTCCAGGAGTTACAGGGCAGTGGGGTTCCAGGACAGAAGGGTTCCAGGACAGAGGGATTTCAAGACAGAGGGGTTCCAGGAGTTACAGGGCAGTGGGGTTCCAGGACAGAGGGGTTCCAGGACAGAGGGGTTCCAGGAGTTACAGGGCAGTGGGGTTCCAGGACAGAGGGGTTCTAGGGCAGAGAGGTTCCAGGGCAGTGGGGTTCCTTTTTCCAGAGAAAGGTGTCTTCTCTAAGAATGAGATAGACATACCCATTGGCACAGAAGTCAGGGTGGAGGCCTGGCAGCTCGGGACGGGCCGAGGAGGCAGCCTCAGGGTGCGGTGTGAGTGAGCCCTCGGGGTGTTGCTAGGCTCCTAGAGTCGATGAGTCCTGAGACCCCCACCCCCACCCCCCGCCCCCCACCCAGCTCACCAAAGACCAGCAAGTGAGCCAGGCGCCCAGTTCCTCTGTGCTGTGCTGGGATGCTTGTGCCTGGACCACTCCCTCCAGGCGTCAGGGATCGCACAGGCAGTCGTGACCATCATCACACCCATCAGAGCACCACTTCCTGAGTGGCCATGTGTGCTGAGCACCAACATGCTCACAACCCTAGGGTGGTCCCCGAAGCAGGGCCTGGGGCCGCAGTGAGTGAAGTCAGAGGATGTCAGGGAGCAGGCGTGGGGGCCAGGAAGAGTAAAGCAGGGAGGAAAGGAAGGCCATCCTGGTGCTTAGGGGCAGCCACAGCTGGAGAACTGGGCCTCATTCCACCCAAGAGCCTCTGGGTAAACAGGCTTCGGACTTGTCTGGGCGACACGGGGTGCTCACCCTGGTTCCTGTCCCTTGCTGGTCGCGGGTGATGCTGGGAGTCAGTTCTTCTGACTTCGGGTCGGGCCGGTGATGGCTTAGCTCTGGGCTCCTGCAGACACCGCGCGGGGAGGCGCCAGGCACGCGGGAGGCACCTAGCTGGCCAGGCTGGGAGACTCCCTCTGTGTAGCCGGTTGGAGCAGCCAGGCCGGCCACACCGCCGGTCTGGGCGGTGTGAGACAGGACACATGAGGTGTCTAGCATAAGGTGACCAGACGTCCCGCTTTTGGCGGGACAGTCCCGATTTTCAGCGATTTGTCCAGCTGTTCCGCAGCATTTAAAAAAAGGGGACATCTGGTCACCCTTGCATCCTATGGCAACCCGCAGGCAGGAGATGCTCAGCGCCTTTCAGTGAAGGGCTGAAGCTCGGAAGGGGAGTAACTGGGCCAGAACTGTTCTGGGCTCTGCCATGATGCCGGCCTAGGCTCTTGGCTCCCTCCTCATTCCCCCCGGCCCCCTCTGCCCAGAAGATGGGCTGTGGAATGGCATCCCCGTGCTCGCTTTCCACTGGTGGCCAGTGGGGTGTGCGACGGGGAGCCCACAAGTGGTCAGAGGGGGAGTGTGTGGTCAGGGCAGGCCAGGTCTTTGTTTGGGTACCTTCCTTCAAGACTGCCTGGGACTAGCTGGGCTCCAGGTGAAAGAAAGATCACACTCTTCCCAGGAGCTGTGTCCACACTTCTCCTCTCCTCCAGATTCCTGGCAGTGCCCACTTTTCTGCTCCTCAGCCAGGGGAGCAGTGGGGTTGGCCACATAGGGGCTTCCTTTGCTCTGCGCACCCCTGGGAGTGTCCGGTCTGAGCGAGCTGTGCCTGGGATGTGCTGCCTCCAGAAGGGGGGAGTGTATTCAGCATGGGCGCACCTCACCTTGTCGGCCTCAAGGTCAATACCCACAGCTCTAGCCCAGGCTGTGCGGAGTGACATCAGGACCCAGTTGCTCAAGGTTCTTTCTTATCTAACTTCCATGCAGACAAGCTTTGCTCCATGCACGTGTGTCTGAGGTAGATCACAGCTTAACAGGAAGAGTGCAACCCCAGCCACACTAGCTTCGATGTCCAGGCCATTTCTGCCTCTGTAGTCAGGGTGACGCTATTCTTCGAGGCGTTCTTGCCAGTAGCTAATCTCGTTAGTTCTGGATGGTGGTGCTTATTTTCCTCACGGGAGACCAGAGGAGTGCCCAGTATTTGGGAGACCGGGACCCGGTGGTGAACCGTCGGACTGGCCACCACTCCCCCCGTGCAGCCAGGACTGTGATCCCTCAGCAGCGGGGCTCGGTGAGGGGGGGGGGAGGCTGTAAGGGGAGAAGGGAGGGGAGCTCTGCCTCTCTGCCCGCGCCAGCTCCGCCTTGTGCCTGGGAACACCGCTAGGTATTCAACAATCCCTGCATTCATTTCGAATAATAAAAAAGACCAGCTCTGGATGTGAACAAACACGTTTTAACTTAAGGTTTCGACATTTCCTTTATGGCTTTCCTGCTGGGCCTCTGATCCTTCCCCTCTCCTTAGAACACGGGTGATTGTTTATTAAAAGTAATCATAATAATAAGTGGATCTGGGGGCCTCTTCGCTGGCATCGGTGCAGATTCTGACTTGCTCTTCCCCGGCTTCCCTTCATTGCACTCTGTGTGCTTGCATGTTTCATAAGCAGCATGTGTGCCGATGAACAAGTCAAGCTTCAGAATAACATGTCAGTAAGAGCAAACACGTGGTCCCTCCAGTCTATAATTTACAAAAATACTGGCTCACAAATAAAATAATGGTAAGAAACATGCTTCACTGCATAGAACCAGAGCAGTATAGTAGCAGAGCTGACCTCCTGAGCCTGCGTCCTCTTTCTGTGCATGTCAGGACAGGGGGGTGTTTCCTGGCTTTGGAGGGGGCGGGACAGGCAGGACTCTTCTGGACACTGAGAGGCTAGCAGAGGGACAGACCTTCCATTCCTATCCTTCCGGAAACAGGGTGCTTAGGGCGATGGGCTCAGCCTCTTAGCAATACAGCCTCAAGTCTTCCAGCTACCAAGTGGGAGTGATGGTAACAGATCCTGCAGCTGTTGTACGGATTATAAGACAACATCCACAGCATCAGCAGTGTGAGCACAGCCCCCGCTCAATGCCTGGCAGCTGTCTTCATTCTTATGTAAGATTCCATCCAATAACCTTTCTTGTCAGAGATCATGATTGTCTCAAAGGGCTTAGGGCAGTGGTTGGCAAACTCATCAGTCAGCAGAACCAAGTATCAACAGTATACAACAATTGAAATTTCTTTTGAGAGCCAAATTTTTAAAACTTAAACTATATAGATAGGTACATTGTTATTAACTTAATTAGGGTACTCCTAAGCTGGCCTTTGCTAAAAACTCAAGGGGCCAAAGAGCTGCATGTGGCTCGCGAGCCACAGTTTGCTGACCACTGGCCTAGGGTCAGGATCGGAGAAAATCAAGATGCTGCTAATTTAGAATGTGGGTCCAGGTATGCACAAAGACTCAGAACTGGACAAAAACATCATGGCAATGTCTGTGGCCATCCCAAGAGAAGAGGATACCTCACAGCTGTGGGGTTGGAAGCAGCTCCCCAAGAACATGCTTCCATAACATGGGACATAAGAGGAGGTTGTGGGGCAGGACCCACGAGGGCAGCGGGGGAGGTGGAGAACTCCATGTCCCAGGACCACACTGGAATTACAGCTGAAATACAGAAAATCAACTTGTATAACTTACTGAAGACCAGCTAGACATAATCTCAACCGGAACTCACAGAAGCAGCCACATGGAGACTGGGAGGAAGGGTGGAGACACAGATCTGGCCCTGCTCCCACAGCAGCTGCCAAGGTCCCCCCTGCGGAGTGTAAGGTCTCAACCCCAAGCCAGGTTCCCCCCAGCTTTCTCATAGCAACAGATGCCCTACCCACTGTCCCCCAACACCAGAATTGGGAAGAAGTGCTCACATACCATCTGGCTGTGAAAATCACTGGAGACTGTCTACCAGAGAGAGACAGAGGTCCATTAGAAAGACAGTTAAATGGTGAGCGCACAAAATCCCCTTCTCAGCCACTCATCCTGGGCTCCGGCAGAAGGAGGGCAGAGCAGACTAGAGTCCTGTGAGGAAATATTAAGGGTTGTGGCTCTGGAGAGTAAGCAGCAGGGACAGCCTCAAGGACCCCTGTTCTGAGGTTCTCTCCCACACCACAGATGCCATCTCTCCTGGGTGGAGCACCAGCCCCTTAAGGCATCAGCCTGGAGGAATGCCATAGGCCCACCTCTGAACTCCCTGCTGAGGTCACTGCCTGCTGAGGACTCAGCTGCCTGGGTCTGGGCAGAGAGGTCCAAGCAGACCCAGGAGGTGTCAGTGACTGAGCTGTGTGGCTTTGGGAGGAGGGCTATGACCCCCACTTTTCTGGGAAAATGACTGGTGCCCCTCCTCACAGGAGATTCACTAGCCCTGTCCTCCCAACTCCCGGTGGGCCAGCTCTGCTGAGAAGGTCTGGACGGAATCTGAGACAGATTGTTTGTGCGGCTCTGGTGATGGGACCATTCCCTTCACTTCCCCCAAACCTGATAGGCACCTCCCCCCTCACAGGAGACACGCGAATCCTGCCCTCCCAACTTGTGGTGGCTCCACTGCCGAGCTTGGGCTCTCCAGGAGGATTGGGTAGAATTCGACACAGACTCAGTTGTGTGGCTCTAGGACTAGGTTATTATCTCCTCACACACCGACTGGTGCTGAGCTTTCTCTTCACAAGGTCATTAAATCATGAACCTAATAAGAACTACATTTTACACTTATTCTAGAAAACACACATAGAGAGGCCTGAATATCCACTGCCGCAAAGACCACCAAGCAGCTGTGAACCCCTAAACGCTGACCACAATCAGCGCAAACACTTGGACTCAAAGGAGCGCTCCACCCCAAGGTGAAAAGTCAGAATTTACGGAGATCTGGTGAGTCCCCTGCAGCGCGCATTCCACGCGCAGCAACCCACGCACACCAGCTCGCGCACACCAGGCGCACAGAGGGGTCTGTGTTTACAAGAAACCCCAGGGTTTTGGGCTGGAGGCACCCCTGACTGTGGTCAGGGCTCCTAAGTGGGGGGATATCTAAGGAGCAGCACGTCTGGATCTGACTCCGAGAAAGTTACAGGGGAGTGTGGTCGGCTCGTCCTGCCCAACCCTCACCCCTCCATAGATCAGGGACACAGAGGGGAGGGGGGAGCTAGAAAGGCTTCAGAACCCTGGAAGTCTGCCACCAAGAAACACTGCCACCCAGAGGCTACAGTACATATGGACTCTAGAACTGCTTAAAAATCAAGACCTGATTACAACACGGAAGAAACACAGGGAACTGCAATTACCACCCAGACTGGGAACTGGTGAGTTAGACAGAACAACAGAGGAAGTGAATGACCTTCATTACTGCAAATTTTATTTAATTTTTTATTTTGATTTTCTAATTGTTTAATTTTTTGTTTTTGTTTTGTTTTTTAATTTACATTAGTAGCAAAGTTTATTCAAGAAGTTATTTTTTTCATCTTCCCTCACTTGATTTTACCTTTTTAATTAATTCATTTTTATATGTAATCAATATTATTACTACTACTATTTTACCTTTTTTTATCTTATTTTCTTTTGTTTATTTTTATTATTATCATTTAAGTGCCATATTATATACCTTTGTTTTTCTTTTCTCTTTTCCCCCCTTCAGGATTACTATTCAACAGACTATTTATACCTTTCCTTCTCCAACGCTCTATTCTAACTCAACCCTACCTTTATGCCATCACTCTCTTCCTAACCCTTTCCCTTTGATGTCCTGCTTATCTTAACCCTTTACTGCTCTAGATTTTCCCTATTTTTTCTATTTACCCCCTCCTAAAATTTCACCCTTCCTGTGTATATCTAACTCCCAACCCCCTACTCCAAGCCCATTCACACCTACCTTGTCGCTGTCCTAAAAAAAAAAAAAAATCCTTCTCTCTACCCCTTTGTAGTTGTATGTTGAATGCTAACTATATCAAAGTTTTATGCTTTTTTTGTAAGATTGGTTTGCTTATTCTTTTTATTTGATTGTATGATTTTGTTAGCTGGGTTCTAGTCACCTTTATTGGAGGATATTAATATTGCAAACACTTTTCTGTTCAGTGCCTTGTGTGTTGTGCCTGGTTGTGTTGTATTTTGTACCTTTAAATCTAAGCAGGAGAGAGAGAACTACATAACCAGGCATCCTAAAAAGAGAGATCATGGCGGGGGGGAGGCTAAGAAATAACCCGCCTATGAAAGAAAATCAGGTATCACCAGAAAAGGAAGTAAACCGGTTAGAGGCAAGCAACCTACCAGAGCAAGAATTCAGAGCAATGATCATGAGATGGCTAAAAAGAATTGAAGACAAATTTGACAATATGAGTAAGACCCAAGAGGAAATGAAGAAGAACCAAGAGGATCTGAAGAAGAACCAAGAGGAAATGAAGGTGACCCAAGAAGAAATGAAAAATGACATTGCTTCTATGAAGAATTCAATAGAAAGCATCAAGAGTAGACTAGAAGAAGCAGAGGACCACATCAGTGAGCTAGAAGACAAGATGGGGAAAAAAACCCAATTAAAGCAGCTGCTAGGGGAAAAAAAGGAGGAGAGCCTACGGGAGCTTTGGGACAATACAAAACAAAACAATATTAGAATAATAGGGGTCCCAGAAGGAAAGGAAACTGAGCAAGATATGGAAAAAGTATTTCAAGAAATAATGACAGAAAACTTTCCTGACTTAGAGAAGAAAAAACCCACACAAATCCAAGATGCTCGCAGAGTCCCAAACAAAATGAATCACAAAAGATCAACACATAGACACATGATAATTAAATTGGCAAAAACCATAGACAAAACCAGAATCTTAAAAGCAGCCAGAGAGAGAGAGAGAGAGACAGATAGTTACATATAAAGGAACCCCCATCAGACTAGCAACTGATTTCTCAACAGAAACTCATCAGGCCAGAAGGGAATGGGATGACATATACAAAGTCATGCAAAGGAAGAGTCTGAATTAAAGAATACTATACCCTGCAAGGCTGTCAATCAAAATTGAAGGTGTAATCAGGAGCTTCACTGAGAAAAACAGACTAAAGGAATTTATCTCCAACAAACCAGCAATGCAAGAAATTCTAAAGGGTCTACTGTAAAAATAAAGAAATAGGAAGCGAAGAAGGAACACAGGGGGATAGAATAAAAATGGCATCAAATACCTACCTATCAATAATTACTTTAAATGTAAATGGTTTAAATGCTCCAATCAAAAGACATAGGGTAACAGATTGGATAAGAAAACAAGACCCATACATCTGCTGTCTACAAGAAACCCACTTCAGAAAAAAAGACGCCCACAGACTGAAAGTGAAGGGATGGAAAAAGGTTTTCCATGCGAACAGAAATGAAAAAAAAAAAAAAAAAAAAAAAGCTGGGGTAGCAATACTTAATATCTGACAAATTAGATCTCAAAGTGAAGAACATAACAAGAGATAAGGAAGGCCACTTCATAATACTAAGGGGAGCAATCCAACAAGAAGAAATAACCCTGGTAAACATATATGCACCCAATACAGGAGCACCCAAATACATAAAAAAAAACAAAAAAACTGCTGGAAGACATTAAGGGAGAGATTAATAGCAATACAATCATAGTAGGAGATTTTAATACCCCACTGTCACCTTTGGACAAATTATCTAAACAAAAAATCAGCAAAGAAACATCAACGCTAAATGACACACTAGACCAGATGGAATTAATCGACACCTTTAGAACATTTCACCCCAAAGCCACAGAATACACATTCTTCTCAAGTGCTCATGGGTCATTTTCAAAGATAGACCACATGTTGGGACATAGGCAAAGTCTCTTCAAATTCAAGAGTATAGAAATCATATCAAGCATCTTCTCAGATCATAGTGGCATAAAATTGTAAATCAACTACAATAAAAATAATCCAAGGAAATCAAACACAAGGAGACTGAATAGCATGCGATTAAACAAAGACTGGGTTACCAGGGAAATTAAGGAAGAAATTAAAAACATCATGGAAACAAATGACAATGAAAACACAACAATCCAAAATCTATGGGACACAGCAAAAGCAATCTTGAGAGGGAAGTTCATATCTCTGCAAGCCTATTGTAATAGACAAGAAAAAAATGGTAACAAATTATCTAACTCTACAACTCAAAGAGTTAGAAAAAGAGCAACAAGAAAAGCCCAGTGTAAGCAGAAGAAAGGAAATAACAAAAATCAGAGCGGAGATAAATGACATAGAGACCAAAGAAACAATACATAAGATCAACAAAACCAAGAGCTGGTTCTTTGAAAGAATAAACAATATTGATGAACCTCTAGCCAGGCTAACCAAGAAACAAAGAGAGAGGACCCAAATAAACAAAATCAGAAACGAAAGAGGTGAAATAACAATAGACCCCGCCGAAATACAAAGGATTGTTACAAAATACTACGAACAACTCTATTCCAACAAACTGGACCACCTGGAGGAAATGGACATATTCCTAGAAAAATATAACCTGCCAAAACTCAATCAGGAAGAATCTAAAAATCTCAATATTCCAGTGACTTTGGAAGAAATTGAAGCAGTCATCAAAAAGCTTCCAGCAAACAAAAGCTCAGGGCCAGATGGCTTCACAGAAGAATTTTACCAAACATTCAAGGAAGAACTAAAACCTATCCTCCTCAGACTATTCCAAAAAATTCAAGAGGAAGGAACACTTCCAAACTCCTTCTATGAAACCAGCATCACCCTAATATCAAAACTAGATAAAGATAACACAATGAAAGAGAATTACAGGCCAATATCCCTCATGAACATAGATGCCAAAATCCTCAACAAAATTCTAGCAAATAGGCTCCAACAGAACATCAGAAAGATCATACACCCAAGTAGGATTTATTCCCGGAATGCAAGGATGGTACAATATCCACAAATCAATAAACGTGATACATCACATAAACAAACTGAAAGTTAAAAATCATATAGTCATATCAATTGATGCAGAAAAAGCATTTGATAAAATCCAACACCCTTTCCTGATAAAAACTCTCAACAAGATGGGAGTACAAGGATCATACCTCAGCATAATAAAAGCTATATATGATAAACCCACAGCCAACATCATACTCAATGGGCAAAAACTAAAACCATTCCCCCTAAGAACAGGAACAAGACAGGGATGCCCACTCTCACCACTTCTGTTTGACATATTACTGGAAGTACTCGCCATTGCAATTAGAGAAGAAGAGTAAATAAAAAGCATCAAAATTGTAAAAGAAGAAGTGAAGTTGTCCCTATTTGCAGATGACATGATATTGTACATAAAAAATCCAAAAGACTCTATCAAAAAACTAATAGACTTAATAAACGAATTTGGCAATGTAGCAGGATAGAAAATCAACGCCGAGAAATCTATGGCATTTCTATACACCAATAGTGAACTCATAGAAACAGAGACTAAAAAAAGCAATCCCATTTACCATCGCAACAAGAAAATTAAGATACTTAGGAATAAACTTCACTAAGGAGGTAAAAGACCTATATGCTGAAAACTACACGACACTGAAAAATGAGATAGAGGAAGATATAAACAGATGGAAGAACATACCATGTTCATGGATTGGTAGAATCAACATCATCAAAATGTCCATACTTCCCAAATCAATTTATAAGTTCAATGCACTCCCTATTAAAATACCAACGACATCCTTCACAGACCTAGAAAGGATTCTCCAAAAGTTCATTTTGAACAATAAAAGACCCCGAATAGCCGCAGCAATCTTGAGAAAGAAGAGTAAAATAGGAGGGATCTCAATACCAGATTTCAAGCTGTATTACAAAGCCACTCTTCTCAAAACAGCCTGGTACTGGCACAAGAACAGACATATAGTTCAATGGAATAGATTAGAGAATCCAGATATCAACCCAAAACAATATGCTCAATTAATATTTGACAAAGGAGGCAGGAGCATACAATGGAGTCAAGACAGTCTCTTCAGTAAATGGTGTTGGGAAAATTGGACAGATACATGCAAAAGAATGAAACTAGATCACCAACTTACACCATACACAAAAATAAACTCAAAATGTATACAGGACTTAAACATAAGAAGGGAAACCATAAAAATACTAGAGACATCCACAGGCAGCAAAATCTCAGACATATGCCTAAACAACTTGGTCACTGATACTAACCCTAGGGCAATGGAAGCTAAAGAGAAAATGAACAAATGGGACTACATCAAAATGAAAAGCTTTATTACAGCAAAAGAAACCATCAACAAAACAACAAGAAGTCCCACAGTATGGGAGAACATATTTGCAAATGATATCACTGATAAATGTTTAATCTCCAACATCTATAGACAGCTTATACAACTCAATAAAAGGAAAATAAACAAGCCAATTAAAAACGGGAAATGGACCTAAATAGAATACTCTCAAAAGAAGACAGAAGGAAGGCCAAGAAATGAAAACATGCTCAAAGTCACTAATCATCTGAGAGATGCAAATCAAAACAACAATGCGATACCATCTCACACCTGTCAGAATGGCCAACATCAACAAAACAACAAACAACAAATGTTGGCGAGATTTTGGAGAAAAAGGAACCCTCATGCACTGCTGGTGGGATTGCAGGTTGGTGCAACCACTGTGGAGAACAGTATGGAGCTTCCTCAAAAAACTGAAAATGGAACTACCATTTGACCCAGTAATCCCACTACTAGGAATATACCCCAAGAAACTAGAAACACCAATCATAAAGGATATATGCACCCCTATGTTCATAGCAGCACAATTTACAATAGCTAGGATTTGGAAACAGCCTAGGTGCCTGTCAGCAGATAAATGGATTAGAAAACTATGTTACATCTACACCATGGAATACTATGCTGCCATAAAAAGGAAGGAATTCTCATCATTTGCAGTAACCTGGATGGAATTGGAGAGCATCATGCTGAGTGAAATAAGCCAGTCAATGAAACAGAAACACCACATGACTTCACTCATTTATGGATATTAAAGAACATTATAAACTAATGAACAGAAAGATAGATATAGAGATAGTAACACAACAAGCAGACTGTCAAATGACAGCGGGGGGGGGGGTAGGGAGATCTGGGGGAGATAAGAGATCAACCGAAGGACTGGTATACATGCATATAAGTACAACCAATGGACACAAAACTCTGGGGAGGGAGGGCATGTATGGGAGGGGGGACAATAAATACCTTAATAAATTTTAAAAAATTAAAAAAAAGAAAACACACATATATAATTAAAACAAAAGTTTGTCCTTACTATGTATACTTTCTGATATCATGTATTTTATTTCATTTGAATATTTGTCAAAAGTTCCAGTCATCACACACTATTTTTTCATGATCTATTTAGAGGCTACATTCTATAATCTGAGAAATACTCCTAGTTTAACCATCATTCAATTTTAATTCCTTGATTTTGGTCTTAATTTATATTCCAAAATTCTCAAAAAAGAGAGCATTAGCTCTTTTTGGATCAAGGTCTTCCTTTGTCCTAACCAACAGTGGCTGGGTTCTATTCATGGCTGCCGGTGCCTATGCCTGCTCACTCTCTGGGAGCTGGACAGACACTGCAGGTGGTGTCTGCCACATGCAGATAACTGGGAACCGAGGCAGAGCCCAAGCCAGTCACATAGTAATGGGGGCATGGCTCAAAGGCCAGGAACAGCTGGGGCCAGAATTGAAGCCATAGCCATCCAGACAGATACACATGCAAGAGAACTGTGAAGAGAGAAGGGGGAAGATGTTAGACACATGTGCAGATGTTCAACAAGAAGAGAACAGAGACAGCCATGTGACTCAGCTGTGGGAGCGAGAAGCCACTCAGACATGGGTTCTGATGACCTTTGTTAATACTTACAGAAGTTTGAATTATGCCATAGATAAGAAGGATAGCTTAAAACATTCTGTTGTATATATCAGGTGGAAAATTTACCCAATTTTAATTAACCAACTATATTCATAAAGAGGGAGTAAGGGCCTCTTGTGTATAAGACAGAGTGTGGGAGTGCATGCTGTCCTGGCCTTGGCTCAGTGACCCCAGGGTCCTTCCTGCTTCAGTTAATCTATGCCCAGTAACAGTGGCCTAGTGTGGCTAGAAGCTGGGTTGCCATGGTATTAAGATCTCCTGGTGTGAACAAAATACTCCAAATGTCTTTAGTGGTAGAAAATGAAAAACAGTTGGCATGGTTTAGAAGCCAGGGAGTCAATGGAACAATATCTATCTTACCTAATAATAGACAAACATGTATATTGACCATACCTCCACTATGCCCACAGCCAATCAGGAATGATATGTAAATTAACACAACAAAGATGGGTTAATTTGCATGTGCAGGCACAGAGCAGCCAGGCAGGGCAGAATGCCTGTTATGAGGGTGAGGGTGGGGGTGGGGGCAGAGGGAGCTATAGGAGTGGTGCTCCAGCCGGGAGCAGGGACTTGGCAGCTTCTGGGCAGCCCGGAGTGAAGCCAGGGGAAGGAAGGCCTATTCTTGCATTAATTTCATGCGCTGGGCCTCTAGTATATATATAAAAGCCTAAGCGACCATTTCGACTAAACAGCTAGAATGACTGTAACGACTGGTTGACCATGATATGCACTGACCATGAAGGGGCAGATGCGCAATGCAGAAGCTTCCCCCTGGTGGTCAGTGCACTCCCACAGCTAACCTCCCTTGGATCCTCCCCCTGCCCAGTGGGTCCCCACTGGCCCCTGGTGCTTCTGGGTCGGGCTTTCCTATATAGCAGAGCAGCCCCCTTGCTACAATCTATTGAAATTCAGCCTTCTACACAAGGGTTTGTTTTGCTCCCATCCACTCCCTTCCCTGGGGACCCACCTGCCCACTGAGGTGGCAGTGTGGCAGCGAGGGATGGAGGAGGGAGGAAGGCCAGGAGCTGGTGGTGGTGGTGGTGGTGGTGGTGGTGGTGGTGAGACACCATCAGCAGCATTGATGTCCAGGATCAGTTCCTTCCGCACCCTGCCCAGCGACTGTTGCCTCCTCTCCAGACCCCACCAGGGTCTTTGTGTCCCAGGCTCGAATGGGGAACTGGGGGTGGGTGGTGGTGAACGTGGCCCCTTTCACAGGGGGTCTGAGGGCCGGCTCCCTCCTTGGGGCTAGTGTCCAACGCCCCCCTCCAATCCTTGTGCATGAATCCATGTACCAGGCCTCTAGTTCAACAATAAAAAGGAATGAACTATCAAGCCATGCAAAAGTATAAGATCTTAAATACATATTGATAAGATTAAGCCAAAGAAGCCAATCTCAGAAGACTAGAGATTGTATGAGGCTATACTGAGATAACATTCTAGAAAAGGTAAATTATAGAAGAGTTTTAGGGGAGAGATGGCCAAAACATATGGCTCTTAATTTGGAGAACTTTACAATATGACCTTTTTCTTAAAATATTGGAGCTATACTCATGTTTAACAGATAAAAGAATAAGAAGTAGCATAGGGATTAAGTAAGGGTTTATAGTTGTGTCTATTCAAACACAAATTCTGTGAGTTAGGCGTTACCAACATTTCCACTGACAGAGGCTTTGAGCCTTGAGGTAGGTCATTAAGGTAAGAGAAAGTCTCTCAGTAAAAAGAAAACATCTGTAGAATCCTCAACAGGGCTGTTCTATTCCAATAAAAGCAAATTGCCTATTGGTTCTCTGCCCTGCCTCTCTTTGCTTTAAGAATAGCTTAGTTGCTTGGAAGAGCAAATGCATGACATTTGCAAATTGCCTTGAAAAGCTAATTTCCTTCAAATGATTATAATATGCTTTGACCTTCATTGTTTTATTCTAAAAGGTTTATCAACTAGAAAATTACTCTTTCTCTTAAATTGTTAACAGCTTATTTTCATATTGTGTTGACTTAGTTATTCCCTTCATCTTTTAACACCTTGTATATGAATGTGTAATTAACACTCCAACTACTTTCTTCTTCTTATCAATTATACTAATTTCTTTTTAAAAATATACTTTATTGATATTTTTCTTTTTACAGAGTGGAAGGGAGAAGGATTGAGAGTTAGAAACATCAATGAGAGAGAATCATCCATCAGCTGCCTCCTGCACACCTTCTACTGGGGATGTGTCCACAACCAAGGTACATGCCCTTGACTGGAATTGAACCTGGGACCTTTCAGTCCTCAGGCCGATGCTCTATACACTGAGCCAAACTGATTAGGGCCATACTAATTTCTTTATCCTAGGTGTTTATCACATAGTTATTTTTGCTATCACTATTCAACAAAATCCATATATCTGATTTATACCAGTTTATGGATATAATAGGATCACAATTTTCAAGCTGTTTTTATTCCCAAGCTGAGTCTTCATCTGAAGAAAAATCAAAATTTTTACCCCAATCATCTCTCCCAAAGCTTAGCTAATTAGAACAGTAGTTACCTATGAAGTGACTTGTGTATGCTTGCAAAGTGAGCCTTTTTGTAACTATGTGAGTGATATTTACAACGTCCCTTTTCTGTCTTTGGCCCATACCTCACTTCACCCAGAGAAATTTACATGGCAATGCCCTTGGCTGTTCCCATGCAGGGATGCCTCAGATTAGTTTTGGATCATTCCTTGCCATCACCTGCAATAACAGGGACAAAATGCACACAACCCGTGTGAACAGCTAGGAGTGCAGTGCTGCTTTCCAATGTCTTAAAGAGATTTCGGTGATGGAATATTTTAGTCCCCACCTGAGGATGTGCTTATTGATTTTAGACAGAAGGGGAAGGGAGTTGAGAGACATGGAGGGAGGAAGAGAGAGAGAGAGAGAGAGAGAGAGAGAGAGAGAGAGAGAGAGAGAGAGAGAGAGAGAGAGAGAGATGGCAGAGAACATCCACTGGTGGTTTTCCATGTGTCCCAACTGGGGATTGAACCCCCAACCTAGGTATGTGCCCTAACTGGTAATCAAACCCACAGCCTTTGATGCGTGGGATGGCACTGTAACCAAACAAGCCCTTGGGCCAGGGCTCAGTGACAGACTTAAATTCAGCCTCCCCAGTCTCAGGGGTTGGGCCAGTGGAGAGATGAAGAGCAGCCATTTGTGGGACTGAGCATTTCAGCTCCACTTCCATTTCGCCAGAGCCTTGAGTTCACTAGGTTCTTTAGGTTCCAAGCTCCCTCTGTCCTTGTGGAGACATTTCCTGAGATGCTCCCAACAGGCTCCCTGGTTTAATATAGTGGGAGACAAGTGCATATAGCTCCTCTATCTGCTCTGCCGTTCTGTGCACACATGCATGAGTGCACACACACAATCACACACACGTGCAGAAATCTATGAAATCTTGTCTTTCCATCAGCTTCCTTCTAATTTAAAAATGGATGGATTTTACTCTTAAACTATAAAAAGACCTGTGGAATCTTGTCAGTAAGGTCAGCTGGAAAGCCAGTCTCTACTTGAGCAATGAAGGCCTGTTTCTGAAAGAACCTGGGCGTGGTCACCACAGATCCTCCGGACAGGTCTGCATGGCCCTGCTGGCATGGGATGATGATGAGAGGACTCTAGAGGTCTGTGATTATCCATGTAAACTCAGAATTGGTGGGAAAGTCCCCTTTTTAGATCATGCATTGTTCTATACTTTCGTGAGAATGTATTGATGAAAGATATGTGATCCCAAATTGCCTGGGGAGGCCGTCGGTGTAGAGGCTACATTACAGGATGCTGCTGGTGGGAGCTGCACTTAGAAGAAAACTTTAAAAATAATGCCCATGGCTTAATTCTCTAAAGCATCCGGTGGTCTTGATAATAGTCAGTGGAAGGTGGTGCAATAGGCTTCTGAAATGTTTATACTTTCACAATGTAAATTTCTGACTCCAGGATGGTTTTGACATAAAGATTGTCCCGAATAAGAATTATATAGTTAATCATATAGTTAATAAGATTTGGTAAACTTAAATTAGGCCCAATAATTTTTTCTCAGATAAAGCTTTTCTTTATCATTATAGAAAATAGAAAATCACAGAAAGAATCACATATAATAATAATACCAAGAAATGGTATGATTATTTTTTCAGAACATTTTATTGCTTTAAAGCTTTCAGGCTCTTTTATTGGAGGTCCTTGATGATCCTGCACAAGTTCGCTAGCCTTCTGAGTATAAATTTCATTATCTTAAAAATGAAAATAATTGTAACTTAATTGAAATAACAGGGTTGGTGTGAGCATTGAATGAATCATTTTATGTAAAACATTATAGTGCTTGGCACACAGTAGGTGCTACCTATTAACACTGTTATCATTGTCGTTTTCTTCATAGTGAGTTATTTCTCATAGTCTTACTTTTCTTCTGCATATGCTCTTTTAGATAGCTGAATTCTTGTCTATATAATTTTATATATTGTTTATTCAGAAATATTAAAAATAATTGCCCAAAGTTATTGCAAACTATACACATAATTAAAAACAGTGAAGTAATATTCCATTTATATGTGAAACCTTAATTTACTTAACAATTGTTGGATATTTATGTTGCTCATACTTTTTCATTTTTACGAATAATGAGATGAGAAACATCTGTGTGTAGTTTTTGTGCATGTGCTTATTTCTTTGGAGTAGAACGACTATTTCAGAATAACACTTGAAACGCAGCAGTAAATTATTTCCTAAAGGATTGTGACAAATTGTACTCCAAGGGCAGCATCCGTTGGGTATGTGCACTGCTCCGTTGACCCTATTTGAAATTCTTGTTAAGATTACTAACTAATTTTAGGTGAGTGTATGTTAATTCATTCAACACACGTTTTAAAATTTTAAATTATTTATCATTTTTAAATTTCTTTATTAATTAAGGAGTTACATATGTGTCCTTATTCCGCCATCACCCCCAGCCCCCTCTCATGCCCTCACTCCCTTGTTGTCTGTTCAACACACAGAGGAGCCTGCTGGGTCGGCCATCGTACTAGGCACTGAGATGAAGTGGGGATGAGACTCGGCCTTGTTCTCACGGAAGCTACCGTAGGGGGCAGATTTAAGCAGGGGAGAGGCAGGAACTCAGTCACTTACCCGTGTGCGTGGCGCATGCCCAGAGCAGGGGGTGCTGCCTGTGGGGTTCAGGAAGCAGCGGTTCAGCCTGAGCGCCGTGCATACTCCCTGAGCATCCCCTGAGCCCAGGTGGCAGGTGCTGGGGGGCGGAGGCACAGGGAGCGTGGAGATGCTGATGACGACATAAAGGAGATGCTGATGACGACATAAAGGAGATGCTGGTGCAGCCAGAGCTTCCTCTCACCGTCCCGCCTGTCCATCGTCGAGCGGCCGTTGTCAGCTGTACCATTTGCACATTGTAAAGGTTAACTGTCTCCCGGGTTCACCTGTTATCCACATTGCTTTAGCCTCTTGACATTTTCATTCATGGATTTTCCCCATTTAACACAGAGTTTAGTGTTTCTACTTATGTATTGTATAAATCATTTATATGCTAGGATTATTAAACTTTGTCTGCTATTTGTTTCAAATATGTTTATAAATTTAAATGTGGATTGGGGGAGAAGTTATTAACACAGAAATTAAGGTCAAGTATAGACCATAGAAGTTTTAAAGTAACATATCTGTGTCTTTCTTGGCATTTGTTTCTTTAACATCTAAAACATTCTCCCAGAACCAAATAGTTGATTAAAATGCATTAACTTTTACTGTACATCTTAAAGCAATCTGACATCATTACACAGCTTCTTTTGTTCCTGAGGATTTCCTCTTATATTTGGTGGAAGATGGTTTTCTATGACTTTCTTTCCTAATGCCTACCGGAGGAGTTAACCTCCCTGCCTCCACGCTGCGGTGTGCTTCCGCCAGACGGCAGCCTCCCGGCCTTGCCCGGTGCCCGCGAGCTGCCCGCGCCTCTCACCGCCGGCTCTGACTCCCTGCCCCACAGAGGACTGCACTGGCTTCATCTTTGACCTTGTGCCTTGATGGACTCTGAAATAATTTCATAAAGTTCTCTTCAATATTAATCAGTTTATGATAAAAATAAAATTAAACCAATGTATTTATCATATACTACTTAATATTATATACAATACAGTAAGCTTCCTTATCTCAAGAACTTTTTAAGAGTTTATGCAGCATTTTATGTATACTTTTCATATATTTTCTACATTTTCTTTCTAGATGATTATAATAGTACTAGAGGCCCGCTGCCCGAAATTCATGCACTTGGCGGGGGGTCCTCAGCCAGGCCTGCGCCCTCTCCCAGTCCGGGAGCTCTGGGGGGATGTCCGACTGGCAGCATTTCGTGTACGTCATCACAGGGAGAGATTAGCATTGCTGCGACGCCATCTAGTCGCCTTGGGTTCACAAGCGGTATTCCTTAAAATGAAACAGAAGAGAGCAGGATGGGTGAGAAAGAATATATTAGAGTACATCCTGAGAAACAAGAGTTTGTAGTTTTATGAAAGTAAAATGTCAGATCTGTGATATCAAATGTGTTTTTATTTTTTAATAAGTTTTTATTGTTGACAATTTCCAGATGTCTCCCATTTCCCCCCTGTAATCCCCTTCACCCAGGCCTCCCTCTGGGCCTTCCCCACCCTACTGTCTGTGTCCATGGCTCTGCATGGAAGCATGCGAGCTATTTGGTTTATCTCCTCTGGTTCCTGCATCCCTGCACCAGGTGTGTGTCTGTTCCATGCCTCTCTGCTTCGGGTCTTATTTTGTTGGTCAATCCATTTTGCTCACTAGATTCACAAATAAGTGAGATCATGTGATACTTGTTTTTCTCTGACTGGCTTATTTCACTTAGATAATGTTCTCTGGGCCCCTCCATGCTGTCTCAAATGGTAAGAGATCCTTCATCTTTACTGCTGCGTAGTGTTCCATGGTGTGAATGTGCCACAGCTTTTTATCCACTCATCTGCTGATGGGCACTTGGACTGTTTCCCAATTTTAGCTATTGTAAACTGTACTGCTATGAACATAGGCTGCATATATTTTTTTCTGACTAGTGTTTCAAGATTTTTAGATATATTCCCAGAAGTGGAATCACAGGGTCAAACGGCAGTTCCATATTTAACTCTTTGAGAAGGTCCACGCTGTTTTCCATAGTGGCTGCACCAGTCTGCATTCCCACCAGCAGCGCACTAGGGTTCCCTTTTCTCTGCATCCTCGCCAGCATCAGCAAGGCTCTCTTATTAATGGTGATAATCTGTTAAAATTTTTACTGAATTTATTGGGGTGATATTGATTAATAAAACCATATAAGTTTCAGGTGTACAACTCTATAATACATCATCTGTCCATTGTATTGTGTGTTCACCACCCAAAATTAAGTCTCTTTCCATCACCATTCATCCCCCCTTCCCTCTGACGATTACCATTATGTTGTCTGTGTCTACGAGTTGTTTTTCTTTTTACCTCTGACAACTGCCAGTCTGTTCTCTATCTAAGAGTCTATTTCTATTTGGTTTGTTTATTTTGTTCATTAGATTCCACATATAAGTGAATCATATGGTACTTGTCTCTCTCTGACTGGCTTATTTCACTCAGTGAAATGTTCTGTAGATGTCATGAAATACTATGCTGTCACAAAGGGTAATACTTGTTGTGGTGTCTGGGTTGGTTTTGAATGAAGATAGTGGTGTCTTTGTTGTTTTGAAAAGATTTTAAAATAGGCATCTTCATTCTGTTTAAAAGGCACTAGGTCTCAGGAAGAAAGGACATCATTTCCTGGATGAATGCAGCTGTATCATTTTGCATCCCTATCTATCATCTATCTATCTCTTTCTCTCTATCTCTCAATCTCTATCTCTATCTATCTATCTATCTATCTATCTATCTGTCTATTATCTACCTATCTGCTATTTATTTTATTAGTCACTAAATTATTATTGATACTACTCTCTAAATACTTTTTATGAAAGTATAATTGACATAAAATGTTATATTAATTTCAGATGTAAAACCTAGTGATTAAAAATGTATATGCCTTACAATGTGGTCACCATAATAAGTCTAGTAACTATTAATCATCACACACATTCAGTATGATATTAGCTATACTTCATATACTACACATTACACCCCTGTGACTGGTTTCTCTTATAACTGGAAGTTTGAAACTCTTATTCTTCTTCACCCTCTTCAATCACTACCTGCTGTCAAACTCTGCAACCATTAATTTCCTGTATCAATGAGTCTTTCTGTTTTGTTTTGCTTGTTAATTTCTTATATTTGCTTTTAGCTTACACATATAAGTGGAATCAAATGGTTTTTGTCTTTATCTGAATTATTTCACTTGGCATAAGTCTATCTAAGTCCAATCATGTAGACAAAAATGGCAATATTTCATTCTTTTCTATTGCTAAATAATATGCCATTATATATTGGTTATTGTAGATAATGCTGTAATAAACATAGGGGTGCATATGTCTCTTCAAATTAGAGTCTTGATTTTCTTTTTTTTCAAGAAAATGATTTAAAATATAATAATATTACATGCCATAAACATTAATATTTCAAGAAAAAATTTAAAAATATAATAATGTTACATGTAATAAACATAAATATTTCAAGAAAAAATATTTTAAATATAATAATATTACCAAAACTGTACTAACATAGTTGTAAGAAATATTAAAAATCTGCAAATAACAGGGTTACTTCTATTATATTCTAAAATATTTTTTCCTTTGGCTCTATTTTTGTTTATCAGTTTATGTTGTTTATTATATTCCACAAATGAGTGAGATCATGTGATAATTATCTTTCTCTGACTGGCTCATTTCACTTAGAATAATGCTCTCCAGGTCCATCCATGCTGCTGCAAATAGTAAGAATTCCTTCATTTTTTACAGCAGCGTAGTATTCCATTGTGTAGATGTACCACAGTTTTCTAATTCATTCATCTGCTGATGGCACTTGGCTGTTTCCAAATCTTTAGCTATGGTAAATTGTGCTGTTATGAACATAGGGTGCATAAATCCTTTCTGATTGGTGTATCTGATTTCCTGGGATATGTTCCTAAAAATGGGATTACTAGGTCAAATGGGAGTTCCATTTTTAATTTTTTGAGGAAACTCCATACTATTTACCACAGTGGCTGCACCAGTCTGCATTGCCACCAGCAGTGAATGAGGATTCCTTTTTCTCCACATCCTCGCCAGCACTTGTCGTTGATTGATTTGTTGATGACAGCCATTCTGACAGGTGTCAGGTGGTACCTCATTGTGGTTTGATTTGGATCCCTCAGACGATTAGTAACTTTGAGTATCTATATATATAAAAGCCTAAGCGTCCAAATGACTGAATGACTGGTCAACCAGTTACTATGATGCACACTGACCACCAGGGGGCAGACTCTCAACACAGGACCTGACCCTGTGGTCAGTGTGCTCCCACGGTGGAGTGCCACTTAGCTGACCTACCTGTCCCAGTTGCCCACCAGCCTGGTGGCAGCCACTCACCCCCTCAGTAGTCCTGCAGGTCTAATCTCCTGAGAACAGGCCAGGCACGATCCCAACAATGCCACCAGCCTCCTGGAAGTCAGCCTTGGGCACTGCAGCCATTTCTCCTCCCTAGACGCTCCACAAGGAAGAAATTACATAAAAGCAGCCAACAGGTGGCTCCTGACAACCTGCACAAAGGTCAGCAGGACAGATCCTGAGCTGGCAAGGGTGTCTCACTGTCCACCCAGAGGGCTGATTGCTTCCCGGTACTCCTCCAACCCCCCTTGGGATGGGCACCAGACGCAGGGTTCATGGCTGGCAAGCGCTGCTGCGGAAGCATGAGCTTCTCCTGATCAGGACTGACTGGGTGCAAGCCCACGGCAGATGCTGGAGGCCCAGGATGAGAAGGATCAACAGGCAGGAGCTGCAGGCAGCATTGGACTACCCACTTTGGCCCAATTCCTGCAGGCCTAGCTGAGGGTCCCCTACCCATACACAAATTCATGCACCGGGCCTCTAGTGTTTCATATGTCTCTTGGCCTTGGTATATGTTTCATATGTCTCTTGGTATATTCTATTTTGAGAAATGTGTATTTAGGTCCTTTGCCCATATTTTAATTGGATTGTTTATCTTCCTTTTGTTAAGTTGTATGAGTTCCCTGTAAATGTTAGAGTTCAAAGCCTTATCGGAAATAACATTGGCAAATATGTTCTCCCATGCAGTGGGCTTTCTTGTTATTTTGTTGGTGTTTTCTTTTGTATGTAGAAGCTTTTTACTTTGATGTAGTCCCATTTGTTTATTTTCTCTTTAGTTTCCATTGTTTTAGGAGATATATGGATAAAAATATCGCTTTGGCATATGTCTGATATTTTCCTGCCTGTGGATTCCTCTAATATTTTTATGGTTTCCCATCTTATGTTTAAATCCTTTGTCCATTTTTAGTTTATTTTTGTGTAAGGTGTAAGTTGGTGGTCTAGGTTCATTTTTTTTTGCATGCATTTGTCCAATTTTCTCAACACCTTTTACTGAAGATACTGTCTTGACTCCATTGTATGCTCTTGAGTCCTTTGTCAATTATTTTTTTATTTTTTATTTTTTAAATTAAGGTATGATATGTGTACATAGCTTACCATTCCCCCCCCCCCCCCCCCGCCCACCTCCCATTCATGCCCTCCCTCCCCAGAGTTCTGTGTTCATTGGTTGTACTTATATTCATGCATACCAGTCCTTCAGTTGTTCTCTTATCTCCCTCCAGGTCTCCTTCCCCTCCCCGCTGTCATTTGACAGTCTGCTTGTTTTATGGTGACTATCTCAGAATCACATGAATAGAGTCCGCTCCTTCTCTGGTTCACACCGCCCCTACTCCCAGGTCCCACTGCTTCCCCTGGGACACACGGCTCACCCGGGGCACATGGCCCCTCTGGGGCGCTGGGGTCGGGAATTGGAGGCTCTGCGCTAGCTCCTCACTAGCACAGCGGGCAGGCTGGGACGGCTGCTGGTGGGCTGAGATGGCTGCAGGTGGGGAGACCGCCCTCAAAGATGTCTCGTTTGGTGTGGAAGCGGAGCAGCTGCGTATGCGGAGGCTAAGTTCTGAGGCCACCCACTCCTTGAGCCTGGGGCGTAGTGAGCTCTGTTCTCGGTGGTTTTCCTTTATTCGTGGCGGCGGTGGCATGTGCGGCAGCGACGGTCACTCCTGTGGTTCAATTTCCAGTGTAGTTTTAAAGTTCACCTGGCAGCAGTGACGGAAGCTTCGGCCTGGCCATGCGGCGGCGGAGGAAGGACTCGCCAGGGCCGGGAATGGAAGGCACCACGCCATCTCCACACCAGCATGCTCCATCTCCACACCAGCACGGCGGGTGTGCTGGGAAGGTTGTGGGTGGGCTGAGATGGCTGCGGGTGGAGAGACTGCCCTCAATGGTGTCTCCTTTGGTGCAGAAGCAGAGCTGCTGTGGATACCGAGGCTAAGTTCTGAAGCTGCACTCTTCCTGAGCCCGGGGCGGAGTGAGCTCTGTTTTGGTGGATTCCTATTATGCGCTGCGGCAGCGGGTGTGGTGGCGCCTTTGTCAATTATTAGTTGAGCATAATGGTTTGGGTCGATTTCTGGGTTCTCTATTTGGTTGTTTTGGTCTCTATGTCTGTTCATGTGCCATTACCAGGCAGTTTTGAGAACAGTGGCTTTCTAATACAGCTTGATATCTGGAATTGAGATCCCTACAACTTTGTCCTTCTTTCTCAGGATTGTTGTGGCTATTTGGGGTCTTTTTTTTTTTTTTTATTCCAGATGAATTTTTGGAGAGTTCTTTTTAAGTCTGTGATATATACCGTTAGTATTTTAATGGAGATTGCATTGAATCTATAGATTGCTTTGGGTAATATGGACATTTTAATGATGTTGATTCTACCAATCCATGAACACAGTATATTCTTCCATTTGCCTTCCTTTATATCTTTTTTCAATGTCCTATAGTTTTCTGAGGAGAGGTCTTTTACCTCCTTTGTTAAGTTTATTCCTATATATCTTAATTTTTTTTTGTTCCAATGGTAAATACAATTATTTTTTAGTTTCTCTTTTGCAAGTTCATTACCGTATATAATAAAGACGTAATATGCAAATTGACCCTCACACCCTCACAGGATGGCTGCCAGGCTATCAGAGGGGTGAGTGAGGGATGACCAAACAACCTAACAAGCAGGATATGTGGGGTGAACAGGTTGGCAGGTGGGGGCATGCAGCTGGGTATGACCAGGCTGGTTGGGGGGGGGGGAGTGATTAGGCTGGCAGGGGCAGCAGTGAGGGGTGACTAGGCCTGTGGGTGGGCAGTTGGGGGCAATCAGGCCAGCAGGGGGGTCAGTTAGGGGCAATGAGGTTGGCAGAGGAGGACAATTGGGGGTGACCAGGCCAGTGGGAGAGGGCAGTTAGGGGAAACCAGGCCAGCAGGGGGGAAATTAGGGGCAACCAGGCAGGCAGGCAGGTGAGTGATTAGGAGCCCTGCAGTCCAGGATTGTGAGAGGGATGTTTGAGTTCCAGATGAAACCAGTAGTTGGACCTCCCCTAAGAGGTCCCAGATTGGAGAGGGGTGCAGGCTGGGCTGAGGGGACCATCTCCCCCTGTGCATGAATTTTGTGCACCAGACCTCTAATTGGTATATAAAAAGCCATAGTTTTCTGAGTGTTAATTTTGCATCCTACTACATTGCCAAATTCATTTATTAGTTCAAGTAGCTTTTTGAAGGAGTCTTTAGGGTTTTCTATATAAAATATCATGTCATCTGCAAATAATGACAGTTTTACTTGTTCTTTTCCAATTTGGATGACTTTTATTTTTTTATTCTCATCTGATTGCTTTGGTTAGCTCTTCCAGTCTATAACAAACAGTAGTGGCAAACATTGGTATTCCTGTCTTGTTCTTGTTCTTAGGGAAAATTGTTTTAGTTTTTGCCCATTGAGTATGACATTGGCTGTAGTTTTGCCACATATGGCCTTTATCATGTTGAGATATGCTCCCTCTACTCCCACTTTGCTGAGAATTTTTATTAAAAAAATGGATGTTGGATTTTGTCAAAAGCTTTTTCTGTGTCAATTTTTGATGTGATGTATCACATTTATTGATTTGTGGATATTGTACCAACTTTGCATTCCTGGAATAAATCCCACTTGATCATGATGTATGATCGTTTAATATAATGCTGGATGCAATTTGCTAATATTTTGTTGAGGATTTTAGCACCTATGGTTCATTAGGGATATTTGCCTGCCATTCTCTTTCTTTGTAGTGTCTTTATCTGATTTTGAAATTAGGATGATGCTGGCCTCATTCAAAGAGTTTGGAAGTGTTCCTTCCTCTTGGATTTTCTGCATAGTTTTAGGAGTATAGGTTAATTCTTCTTCGAGTGTTTGGTATAACTTCCCTGTGAAGCTGTCCAGAGCTGGGCTTTTGTTTATTGGGAGGTTTTTTTTTTTTTTTAAATAAATCTTTATTGCTCAGATTATTACAATTGTTTCTCCTTTTTCTCCCCCATAGCTCCCTTCCACCTGATTCCCACCCCACCCTCTGCCCTTACCCCCTCCCCCCACTATTGTCCTCATCCATAGGTTATACAATTTTAATCCAGTCTCTTTCTGAACCCCACACCCCTTTCACCCTGATAATTATCTATCCACTCCCTTTCTTTGCTCCTAATTCTATTATATTAACCAGTTTATTCTATTCCTGAGATTTTTAATTCACTTGACCTTCTTCCTCTTCTTAAGTAATACCTTTCAGCATTTCATATAATACTGTTTTGGTGGTGATGAACTCCTTTAGCTTTTTCTTATCTGTGAAGCTCTTTATCTGCCCTTCAATTCTGAATGATAACTTTGCTGGATACAGTAATCTTGGTTGTAGGTTCTCGCTATTCATCACTTTGAATATTTCTTGCCACTCCCTTCTGGCCTGCATGGTTTCTGTTGAGAAATCAGCTGATAGTCTTATGGGTGCTCCCTTATAGGTAACCAACTGCTTTTCTCTTGCTGCTTGTAAGATCCTCTTTTTGTCTTTTACCCTTGGCATATTGATGATGATGTGTCGAGAAGAATTTTTCTTTGGATTCCTCTTGTTTGGGGTTCTGTAGGCTTCCTGTACTTGTAAGTCTATTTCTTTCACCAGGTGAGGGAAGTTTTCTGATATTATTTCTTCAAATATGTTTTCAGTATTTTGCACTCCCTCTTCTTCTGGCACCCCCATAATTCTGATGTTGGTGCGCTTGCAGTTGTCCCAGAGGCTCCTTACACTATCTTCAACTTTCTGGATCCTCTTTTCTTCTTCCTTCTCCAGCGGAGTGTCTTTTGGCTCTTTGACCTGATTCTTGTGTTCTTCCATTCTGCTGTTGGATCTCTGCATAATATTTTCCAATTTAGTCAGTTTATGTATACTTTTTAGTTGGGTCTCATGAAATTTATCGAGCTTTTCTAGGATATTGTTGCATAACCTTAGAACCGTAGTTCTGAACTCTATATCCTCCATCTCTTTTGTTTGAGATCTATTTCCTTGTCTCGGCATTATCCCTATTTTTCAGAGTTGGTAGGATGGCTTTGTGTGTTTGGTGTCCTATATAGCACAGTGGGTCAGCCTCCTCAGTTACCTGAGGTAGACACTCTTGGTGATCCCCTTTGTGGACTGCGTGCACAGCCTTGTTGTAGCTAAGTCTCTATTGTTGTGAATTGACCTTCAGGCCAATTGGATGTGGGTATCAGCTGTGTCTACTCTGGGATAACTTCTGCATTGGAGACAGTCTTATAGGATCAGACTTGAAAAACTGCAGAAGCCTCTGCTCAGCTTGGATGGGGCGGAGTCTCAGGGCTGAACTGACAGTCTTGGCTTCCACCCTGCCCTTGTGCGCTCGCCTGAGTTTCCGTCTGACCGGCCCAATTTCCCCAAGCAAGAGCGTGGGTGCCCCAGGGGCTCACCCGGACTTGGGCTGGTCTCTGTAGTCTGGAGCTTCTGACTCCTTCCGCTACAGAGAGGCTGCCACCTTGTACAGAGAGGCAGCGGCAGCCTCGGTGGTCAGACCTGGAGTTTCTGACTCCTTCCGCTATGGAGAGGCCGCCACCTTGTACAGAGAGGCGGCAGCAGCCTCTGTGGTCAGACCTGGAGCTTCTGACTCCTTCCGCTACGGAGAGGCGGCGGTCAGACCTCAGCGCGTACTTGCTCGCGCGCGCGAGTCTGTAGACCCTGCAGATTGCGACTGCGGCTCCCGGTCCCCGGTCTCCCAGTCTCTGAGTCTCTGAGTCTCTGGGTGCCTTTCTCTACAGTCCAGACTCCACCTGTATGAGCCTGGGACCACGGAATTTCAGCCGGGGCTGGGTTCAGTACAGTCGGAAAGGGTTCCGTGCAATCGGGGATTCCTCCCCTCCCACCGCCAGGCAGGTATTCGGCGGCCGCGTGCGCGAGCGTCTCCCTACCTCAGTCCTTTTCGGCTCCCAGTCCGATCCGTGAGCCTCTCTCTTTCTTTCTAGTTGTAGCTATTCCACTCCGCCAGCTTTCCTGATGTTTTGGTGAAGTCCTTTTTGATTTTAGTTGTTTTTTTAATTAAATTGTTGATGAGGCGGCAGCTTAGGAGACTGCCTAGGCCGCCATCTTGGATGTTCTCTATTGGGAGTTTTTTGATTACTGCTTCTATTTTAACAGCTGTTGTTAGCTTATTCGGGTTTTCTAATTCCTTTGGATTCACTTTGAGTAGATTATATTTTTCTAGGAATTTGTCCATTTCATCCACATTGTCCAGCTTGTTAGCATACAGTTATTCATAGTGTTTTCTTACAATCCTTTGCATTTCTGTGGTGTCAATGGTTACTTTACCATTGTCATTTCTAATTTTATTTATTTGAATTCTCTCTGTTTCATGATGAGTCTGGCTAATGGTTTATCATTTTTGTTTATCCTTTCAAATAACCAACTTTTGGTGTCATTGATTTTTTTTTTTTGTATTGTGTTTTTAGACTCTTTGTAATTTATTTATGCTCTAATCTTTATTATTTACTTCTTTTCTTTGGGCTTTTCTTGCTTCTCTCTTTCTAGTTCTTTAAGTTGTAGGGTTAAATATTTATTGCTGATCTTTCTTTCTTTCTTTCTTTCTTTCTTTCTTTCTTTCTTTCTTCTGAATTGCCTGTAGGGCTATGAATTTCCCTCTTAGGACTGCTTTTGCTGTATCCCAGAGATTTGGGGTTGGTGTGTGTTCAATTTCATTTGTTTTCAGGAAGTTTTTCATTTATTTTTTTTTATCTCATTTGTAACCTATTCAGCCTATCTAATAAAAGAGAAATATGCAAATTGACCATCACTCCAACACATAAGATGGCCACCCCAATGTGGACACAAGATGGCTACCACAAGATGGCAGTTGCAGGGGGGACCAGGCCTTCAGGGGAGGGCATTTGGGGGTGACCAGGCCTTTAGGGGAGGACAGTTAGGGGATACCAGGCTTGCAGGGGAGGGCAGTTGGGGGCAACCAGGCTGGCAGGGGAGGAAAGTTAGGGAGACCAGGTTGGCAAGGGAAGACAATTAAGGGTGAGCAGGCTAGCAGAGGAGGGCAGTTGGGGGCAACCAGGCCATCAGGGGAGGGCAGTTAGGGGTGACTAGGCCAGCAGGGGAAGGCAATTAGGGACAATTGGACCAACAGGGGAGCAGTTAGGCATTGATCAGGCTGGCAGGGGAGTGGTTAGGGGTGATTAGACTGGCAGGCAGAAGCAGTTAGGAACAATCAGGAAGGCAGGCAGGTGAGCGGTTGGGAGCCAGCAGTCCAGGATTGAGACAGGGCAGTTAAACATTCCTCGAGGGGTCCCAGATTGGAGAGGGTGCAAACTGGGCTGAAGGACACAACCTCTTCTGTGCACAGATTTCATGCACTGGGCCTATAGTTGTTTAATAACATGTTATTTAGCCTTCATGTGTTTGAATGTTTTGGGGGTGTTTTTACTATAGTTGATTTCTAATTTAATTCCACTGTGACCTGAGATGGTGCTTAATATGATTTCAATTTTCTTGAACTTGTAGAGACGTGCTCTGTATCTTAACATGTAGTCTTTCTCTGTGAATGAACCACTTGAGAATAATGGGTATTCTGCTGCTTTGGAGTGAAATGTTCCATAAATGTCAGTTAAATCAATCTGATTTAGTGTATCCTTTAGAATTATGGTTCTCAACCTTTCTAATGCTGTGACCTTTTTATACAGTTCCTCATGTTGTGGTGACCCCAACCATAAAATTATTTTCATTGCTACTTCATAACTGTTCACAGGGAGAAGAGAAGGAGCACGAACGTGAAGCTCTGATCCTTTGCATCAGACAGCAGGGAAGGTGCCTCAGGGTCAGTGACAGGAGCCACCAGATCGGGATTGCGGGGGGGGGGGGGCTCCCCCAGCTCTGTGCTTCTTTCCTGGGGCCTGGGCCTACCACCAGCATCTGGAAGCAAAACCTCTATTCCCAAATGAGGATTTTATGGAGTATTTTTAGAATTTTGGAATTTGCAAATATTCCTCAAGTGATTTTGTAATGCAACATTCACTGCAACTTTGAAATCTTGAGTATTTGTTAAAATATTACAACCACAAGCGTGAGCCTGGAAGGAGAGAGAGCATGGCTAATGGTCAAGTCTATGAATCAGCCTGTGCCCGCAACCAATGTACATGCCCTTGACTGTAATCGAACCCGGGACCCTTCAGTCTACAGACGCTCTATCCACTGAGCCAAATTGGTTTGGCAAATCTCTTAATTGCTCTCATGCTGTGCCAGTTTCTCAACAGAGCGATGCCACTGGTGGCTGAAGGAATGGGTACACGTAACTGCGGGAGACCTTATTTCAAAATACCATCCCACAGCTCTTACATGATGTAGAGGAGACTTCTAGGTGTTTGGCTGCCCACATTCCCCAATAGTGGTTGCTATTGTCTTGCAAGGTCTAGTAATAAGACATGGAAAAGCCCAGCTAGTGGCTCAATGATTCCTTCTCATTATTGATGTTTCTCTCTCTCTTCTCTCTCTCTCTCTCTCTCTCTCTCTCTCTCTCTCTCTCTCTCTCTCTCATTTAAAATAAAAAAAGACATGAAAAAGAAGTGAGACATAAATATTGAAATAAAATGAACAAATGATTTTCTGGTGACAATAAATACCTAAAGAATATAAAGCAATCAAGGTAACAACTATTATTATTATACTTCAAATGTAGTAGAGTGGCATAATAAAAATAGTAAATAGATTTTTTTTTTTACTTCAACCATCATTATGAAGATGTAAGCACATGCCCGACCACCAATAAAAATTCTCTTCACAGTAATAAAAAGTAAGGTACATGCACACTGGTGGTTTCAGGACTTAATTTAATCTTTCTTCTTAAATCTCATGTGGGACATGCAATGTTACCCCTTATTGCTATTTTCCTCATAATACTTTTGAGTCTCAAAAAGTCACTTGCTGCTAAGTTACCTTGCTACCTCATCTTGGAATCAGTAGAGCAATGGAATCTCCTAGGTGCACATATTCTGTAAACAAAACACACAACACAACCTTATGTGCAATGGAACATAATAAAATTGAGAGGAAAAAATACTACATCCTTAGAAAATATTTACATAAACTCTGGCAGGTTTTGGGAAGAGGTAGAGGGTATGAAGAGCTTACTTTCAGATATACAGGCACTGTCCAGGACTCAACAGTTTGATGCAAATAGAGTGTTAACAAAGTGCATGTACAATTAGTAAAGAAGTTGGGCATCCTTGCTTTTGCAAGTGGTAAAAGTTCCTTCCTTTTTACAACAGAGCAGAATCCCATTGTGTAGATGTACCACAGTATTTTAATCCACTCATTTGCTTATGGGCACTTAGGTTGTTTCCAAATCTTAGCTATGGTGAATTGTGCTGCTGTGAACATAGGGTGCATATGTCCTTTAGAGACAAATGGCAGGGAGTAGGGGGCGATTAGAGCAACCAAAGGACTTGTATGCATGCACATTAGCATAACCAATGGGCACAGACACTGGGGCGGTGGGGGATTTCCTGGGGTGGGAATGGTTGGGGAGGGGTCAACTGGAGAAAAAGGAAACATGTATAAGACTTAAGACAATAAAAAAAAGAAGTTAGGAAGTGCCCGTCATTCTTGGTGCTCATGTAACAGACCCTTAAAAACCACTTTGCAGCTATTTAAAAAGGAAAATGAAATCTTATAATAGAACTCAAAGTTGGCCAATGTTATAGTCCTAATGACATAATTATTTATTGAGGGTGGAGTTTGAAGTACAAAGAACTCTTTTGAGTGGCGTTGTGCAAATATTTAGTAAGAATCATAAAATATTCATATTTATTGATCCAATAATTTCAGATCTTAGGATTGTTTTTCTAAGGAAATATTTGTCAGGAAAATACCGTATTTGTCAGCGTATAAGACGACTTTTTGGCCCTGAAAAATAAGTATTTGCCGGTGTATAAGACGACTGGGCGTATAAGACGACCCCCTAACATTTCCACTAAAAATACAGAGTTTGTTATATACTCGCCGTATAAGACTACCCCCCACTTGGAGGCATATTTTTCAGGGCCAAAAAATCGTCTTATACACCGGCAAATACGGTAAACCCCATGATTGCACAAATAGGATTTTTGTCTGTTTGTTTTTCTGCAAAGATGTTTTAGTGCCTGCTTTCAGGAATCAGATGTCCTTGGACTTGTGTGTGAGCCTCCCACTCAACTTCCTGATGACCTTGGACAAGTAATGTGTCTTCCCTTTGTCTCAAATTCTTCATGCAGATAATAGTTTTGCAGCCTAAATTGTGGGTTGTGTGGATCAAATGAGTTATCAAATTAGGAGCACTTAGAAAATGGTTATCATGTTGCAAGCAGTCTGGTGTATAAACTATAATTATACGAAAAAATGTAAAACAGGAATCGACTTAACTACTACTTTACATTAGGAAGATTGTTTTAAAGTTAGATTGCCCTGCCATTATGTCATTTTATAAAATCACTGAGGATTCTGAGAAATAAGTTTATGATGCAATGTTCTAGAAACCTATAAACATAGCACTGAGAGTCAACAATACTGGATTATACACTTCAAAACTGTTACAGAAGGGAGATCCTTTGTTTTTCATTTAAAAGGTGTTAAGACCCTTGGGGACCTTCTAGGAATGGAATTTTGAAGTCAAAAATGTGAATGTTCCTTCCTGAGGAAGAGATGGGCAGTGAGAGGGTTGAGCTGCAGGTGCTTTGTTCTGGCCATGGCCTAGAGTGAATTTGTCCCAGAATGATGACTAAACTTGGAGGACTGGTTTAGGGTATGTAAGGTAAAGAGAGTCTACCTTACTGGCAGCATGCTGATCTCTTAGAAAGTAATGATTCAGTTACTGCTACTTAGCTGTGTGTCTGGGCCAGTTTCTTTCCTTATATGTGGAAATGAGAAAACAAAGGTACCTTAGTCTGTGAGGTTCATGGAATAAAAACACAATGGAAATGATGGCAGAACCTGGCATCTAGTAAGTGCTCAATACAAATTCCTATTTTTGATGTAATAAGTCTGAAGGAAGCTTCAGTATGCAAGAACAGGACATAAACAGGAATGGGGTGGGGTAGGGGCAGGCAGCTGGGCAAAGCCAGGTTGATTATTCATGCATTAGATTATTAATTTCAAGGGTCTTACTGGGTCGCATTGTCTCGCTGTCACCCACAGTAAAATTAGCCTCACAAACCAGTCATTTATTCCTCAGCTCCTCCCTTTGGTGACATCCTGGTGGCTCTCAGTTCATCAGTCCAAGGAACATCACTGGATTTCAGAAAAATATGCTTTCCACTGAGGCTGATGAGCGACACATAGTGATCAAGACTGACTCCCGCTGGCTTCTGGGTCACGGCTGACCCATGTGTCGCTCACTTCTCAAGTGCCTCTTAAGCTCCAGATAAAGCTGTTGCCAGTGAGGCCAATGGCCTTGGGACTACTGGGTATCAGAACATATCTTTCAAAAGTTGGGATGTTTCTTTCTTCCATGAAACTCACAATATCCAGAATGCTGGGGCCCCTTTGGCCAGACTAAGTTGACATTTGTTAATGTTCAATAGTGGCAAATGTTTTCTGTGGTGATTGGCTCAAACCCTGGTGTTCTTGAGTCATACACAGATGGAAATTGGAAAACTATTGAATGTTGTTGATCAAGATGCTGAGGCAAAGAAAATGTCTGAGAAGTATGCAGAGCCAGAGCTGTTTGATGAGATTGGCTCTAGGCCAACAGATCAAATTGGGATAGGCATTAGGCCAGGCCACATTTACTCTGACCCCTGAGAGAGACCTGCATACAGTAAATATACTCAAGAAGAGGGCCTTGTATTTATTGCTTACTGTGCTGGGATCAAGATTTGTGGTCCCAATGAGACTGATTGAACCACTTTACTTACTTAACAAATATCTGAGTGTCAACTCTGGGTCATGCATGGCTCTGGGAATATAGTGAGGACAAAGGCCAGCCAATGTCCTCTTTAAAATAGAGCATTTTACTTGGACAGCCAGACAATGAACACATTTTTAAAAAATCACATTTACATTATAAAAGGTCATAGGTGGTCATGACTTAAATGACCAGACAGATGATCACTCACCAGGAAGTGCATGGAGCATCTCTGGTTCCTTCCCTTTGGCCCATAGGCTCCAATCACAGCAAGATTAGCAGCTGGTTGGTGGGCAGGGTAGTGGAGGAGGGGATGGGCGGGTCAAGGTGGACATGGTGAATGTGGATCAGGCCCAGAGAGAGCCCCAGAGAGGGAGGCAGCACCTGATCCACAGCCACCATAGCTGCTGGCAAGGCCCAGAGAGAGGTCTGCAGGCCTGATCCGAACTTGCTGTGGTGGCTGTGGATCAGGCCTGGAGATAGGCCTAAAGTGCTGACTGGCATAGAAACAGACCAATCAGAACCAAATCTGGGAGAACTGCGATGAGCCAATGGCTGCCTAGGAGGTGGAATTTATGATGCTGACTGGCATAGAAACTGACCAATCAGAACCTAATCTGGGTAAATTGCAAAGGCAGAACCTAAGGTGGGGAGTGAAGAGGGATTTAAAGGGCAACTGCTGTTTGGTGTGAGGTGTAAGTAAGCGGTTCAATTTTTTAATGACTGGTTTGGCAGTATAGTGCATATGGCTGGCTATCAGTCCAGATATAGGGATTATGTGTTTTTGTCTGCCAAGAGCATCTCCTCCTGCTAAAAAGCCCTCCCCTGCCATTTAAACAGTCTTACCCATGCCTAAACCGGTTTGGCTCAGTGGTAGAGCGTTGGTCTGCAGACTGAAAGGTCCCAGGTTCGATTCCGGTCAAGGGCATGTACATTGGTTGCGGGCACATCCCCGGTAGGGGGTGTGCAAGAGGCAGCTGGTCGATGTTTCTCTCTCATCGATGTTTCTAGTTCTCTATCTCTCTCCCTTCCTCTCTGTAAAATATCAATAAAATATATTAAAAAATAAATAAACAATCTTATCCTATATAATCTATCTATACTAATAAAAGGGTAACATGCTAATTAGACCAGGGCGACTGGCCATCCAACTTCCTTCCAGAAAAGCCATGGTGGTGAGGGCTGAAGCAGAGGCAGTTAGGGGTGATCAGTCTGGCAGAGGAGTGCAGTTGGGGGCAACCAGGCCAACAGGGGAGGGCCATTGGGGGCAAACTGGCTGGCAGGAGAGGTCAATTGAGGACAAGATCAGGCCTGTAGGGAAGGAAAGTTGGGGGCAAGGTCAGGATTGCAGAGGATGGCAGTTGGGGGTGAGATCATGCCAGCAGGGGAGGGCTGTTGGGCCAACCAGGCTGGCAGATGAGGGCATTAAGGGGAGATCAGGCCAGCAGGAAAGAGCAATTTGAGGTAATCAGGTTGGTAGGGAAACAATTAGGGGTGATCAGGTAGGCAGACAGAGGTGATTAGGGGCAATTAGGCAAGTAGGCAGAGGCAGTTAGGGGTGATCAGGCAGGCGGACAGGTGCATAATTAGGAGCCACTGGTCCTAAATTGTGAGAAGGATGTCCAACTGCCATCCCCCAAAGAATGTCTGATTGGAGAGGGTACAGGCTAGGTTGAGGAGACTCCCCTCCCGTGCACAAATTTTATGCACCAGGTGTCTAGACCTATATAATAAAATGCTAATCTGCTAATTCACCCAACTGTTGAGTGCACTGACCATCAGGGGTCAGATGCTCAACACAGGAGCTGCCCCCTGGTGGTCACTGTGCTCCCACAGGATAAGCATCGCTCAGCCAGAAGCCAGGCTCACAGCTGGTGAGCACAGCAGTGGTGGGAGAGGAAGCCAGGCTCACAGCTGGTGAGCACAGCAGTGGTGGGAGAGGAAGCCAGGCTCACAGCTGGTGAGCACAGCAGTGGTGGGAGAGGAAGCCAGGCTCACAGCTGGTGAGCACAGCAGTGGTGGGGGAAGCCTCTCCTGCCTCTGCGGCAGCGCTAAGGATGCCCAATTACTGTCACTCAGACACTCCCCAAGGGCTCCCAGACTGGGAGAGTGCACAGGCCCAGCTAAGGGATCCCCATCCCCAGTGCAGGATTTTTGTGCACCAGGCCTCTAGTATATAACACAATTTTAAGAACATTAAACTACAGGGAAAAAGATAGTCGGATAAGATGGATATAGGAATGAGGGGCTATTTCAGATGGCATGTTTGGGGAACCCCTGAGGGTATTATATTTGGCAGAGGGTTAATGAAGAAAGGAAGTGAATTATGAGATCTAGGTAAATAACAGCTGAAAATTAAGTTGGCTCCATCATTCAAATATAGCCAGAATACAGACACTTCTTACTGCCTCCATTGCTAACCCTCTGGACTAAGTCACAATTAATATTGTAACTTACGCAATAACCTCAATACTGATATGCCTTTACCTCCCATACTAAACAGTCTAATTTCAACATAGCAGCCTGAACACATCTTAAAATCTCCAAGTTACATAATGCCATTTTAGTGCTAAAAATTCTGAATGGCCCCGTTTAACTCCGTGTGAAAGCCTGTGGGCCTGTGAACATACTGGAGGAGGCGTGAACAGTGGGGACCGATAGCTTTAGACCAAGATGGATGCCAACCTCCCAGGCTGCTCCCTGGAAGATGATGAGACATTTGGTAAATGTCTAAGGGTCAAACCTAGTCTATTAGTCAGGGTAGCTAAAACAACAACAGTTTATTTTGTACTCAGGTAACATTCTGGCATATGTTTGTTGCAGTAGGTCTAACATCTGCCAAGTCCCGCACAAGTGCTGAAGTCTGGGGGGGAAGGAGGGGCATGAAGGAGGGCACAGACTATTCTGGAGACTTGGCATCTGGAGGAATCTGGCGCTATCAGTGTGCCATCAAAACTAAAAATATAGAGTCTACAGAACAGTCTAACCCTGTGCTTAACTTAGGATCTCCCTGGCAGGAGAAGCCAGTCATGCCTGGTAGGGAGGTTCCAGGGAAGGTTCAGGCTCTCTGGAGGAGGATCAATGCCAAGACTAGAGGGAAGTCACCACATTCTAGCACCGAGTTTTCCAGTTTGCATCTCACCCATCCATATGCTCATCACCTGCACTTCCTCATCTGACCCACCACCTCCAGTGCCGTTCCTCCAAGATAGAGCAACCGGTTCCAAGTGGCCCTGTTGTCTGTGAATGCGCCAATTAGATCAGGAGGAAGAGACGTCACGTGAGTCAGGGGCCAGAAGTCATTCCCAGGGCCACAGGCAGGACATATTTATTTGTTATTATTTTAGATCTTTATTGATTAAAGTATTACATATGCCTCCCCCTCCTCCCGTGACCTCTTCTAGCCCAAATAAGGAGAAGGGAAAAGAGAAGAGGCGTGTCAGTACTTCCGGGGACACTGGTGACCAAGTTGAAAACTGAGTTGGATCTCAGACAGAGGATGGAGGGCAAGGTAGGCAGGAACCCACGGAACAAGGAAGAAATGGAGACATGAGTTTCCAAGCAACAGCCCGGTTACAGATCAGAATGGTAAAAGTATCCAGAGTGACTTCCTACTGGAGCCCTTAACCCCAATAGTCCACACAAAGACATTTCCAGAATATTCCACCCACAGACGTTTCCAGAACACAGGTGGATGGGACTCACGCTTGTCACTGCTAGCTTCCTGTTAGGGGTGAGGTTCAGGCGGGCAGGAGAGGAGAGGAGCCCAGGAGCGCAGACCGAACTCTCAGCTCAGCACTGCATCCAGCCAGGCTTGCCAGGCCCAGGAGCCTGGGTCTCGGCAGTGAGGCGGGGCAGCGCCAGGGCAGCTGGGACTCCCGCGGTCTGTCGCTAGCACCTGGTCCAGAACCTCACAGATGCTTAGGGAAATAAGAGAGAGAGGAGAGAGGAGGATGGGGGGAGGGGAGGAGGAAGAAGGAGGAAGAAGAGAGGAGGGGGGAGGGAGGAGGGAGTAGGGAGGAGCTGATGACCCTGCTCCGTACTGTGGACCCTGTACCATTTTGGGAAGGTGAGGATACAAGCTAAGAAAGAAATTTTAAAAGATGATAACATTTGGAGACACAGCTTAATGATCCTAATTTGTGAGAATAGTGTTTTGCATTAAGCTTGTGATGGCACATTGCTCACAGCTGCGTTCCTGTGGACACCACATGATCAATAAACTGTTCAAGAAAAAAGAAAAGGAACAGCTCTCCCCTCCTTAGGTGGCCTGAGAACCCCTGTGACCTCGGCTACTCCACAGGCAGCATGATGTTGATGATGCAATAAAAAGGCGACATTGAAGACAGAAAGGCTGCCTGTATTTGCACACCCTTTCCCAAGAGAACAGTGAGTGTGGTGGTGGTGGTTTTAAACAGGCTACATGTTCTTGGATCATCTTCACATGGAGGTGGGTGTGTGTCCCATACCCTTGAACCTGAACAGGCTGCTGAGTGCTTCAACCATGGGGTGTGCAGAAGGCGTTCTGTTGACTTGAGGTGAGAGCATAAATGCCATCCAGCTTCGGCCTTATTTTCGGCCTCACTCTTGGGGCCTTGGGGCCAAATGCCTACATTTCATCCTTCGTCTATTTTACATTTCCTCTTGAGGGCTAATGAGCATCTCAAATATAACAAGTCTAGTTGAGAATTCTTAATTCATCCTTCTAAAATCTGTTCCTGTCCAGCATGTCTATTCCCAGTTAATATCCAATTATTCAAAGCTAAAATCTAAGAGATATATTTAACTGCTCTTACTTCTCAGAACCTTCCAAGATGGTGCGATACCCAGTATCTGTCTCTACTGTGACCATTTCTCTTCTATGCTAAAAGCTAATGTCCAGTCAACATTGTTTCCCCATGTTACTAAATTCATAGACCCTTAAGTGTCTCTTCATTTCTGGTCTCCCCCAGCATGATGCAGAAACCATCTCGATCTCAACAGCTGCAGTTGCCCTCAAGCTGCTTGATGGGCAGGTGCGTGCGGGAGCTTTGCTTGGTCCCACCTCTCAGACCCCTGAGTGAATGAGAGCACAGCAGACAGTCGACCTCGCCCGGGCGGTCTTCCAGGCTGGGGCCCCGGAGATCATCAGCCAGGAAGCTCTGCCTAAACAAATAGCTGACCCACAGGATCTAGAAGCATCATGAAATCATTGTTGTCTTATGCCACTAAATTTCCTTTTATTTTTAAAATACATTTTTGTTGATCTCAGAGAGAGAAAGGGAGAGGGAGAGAGATGGAAACATCAATGATGAGGGAGAATTATGGATTGTTGCTTCTGCATGTCCCCTACCACAGATCGAGCTCACAGCCCAAGTGTGTGCCTCAGCAGGGAACAGAGCTGTGATCCTGGTTCATAGGTGACGCTCAACCACTGAGCCATGCCGGCCAGACACCACTAAATGTTAGAGTAGGTTGTTGTGCAGCAGATGGTCAGATAGTAGGTTAAACTGGAATTTGCACAAATTAATAGCCACACACTGTCTAGCTCTTATTCTACATTCAGAAGAGCAAGGCAAAGCAAGGCATTTCAGATCCCTTGGAATTGAGATACTTAAATGTTTGAATCATGGATAACCATGCCTTCCCGGAGAGGCAGCTATTTCAGGGGAGTGTCCCATTACATGTTCTTTTCACCAGGATAGTGAAGAGGACCAGGCACCCATTAACATTCCTGCTTTTTGGCGGGGATAGTTGGTGAATTCTTACAATGAATTCACCCCATAAATTCAATATAAAGAAACCTAGCACTAAATAATTATTAGTATTGAGTTCTTAGCCCTGATTGGCCCAGAATGGTTACCAGCCAGATGCCATGCAGTCCGGATGCAGGATGCTGGATGGCCTGGAGGATGGGTACCAGCAGGCGTGGCCACGCCCAGTGACTGGGTGTTGAGTAGATGTGTACGTTTGTTCTCAGGGGGTAGTCAGAAGGTTACCTGGAGGTTCAGCTGTGATTTCAGGCATTGGCTCAGGACAGAGAAGTTAACAAGTTATGTTTCCAGGCTAGTCAGAATCAGAATGCAGTCCTCCTCATGCCTCAGCTTCGTTATGTGAACAATTTCAGCAGCTTGATTAAAATGTCTCTACTTTTGTATCCCTGTCTATTCTTTCCTTACCTACTACCACTGCAGTGTTCTCCCACTAATTTTTGCTGTCTTGATACACAAGACATTTATCTCACATTAATGTAAGAAACATTGAAACCTGTAAAGCGTTTTTGTGAGTTTATTTGAGCCAAACTGTCCACAATTGTCAGGAAGCAGAATCTCAACGGGTTGGGATAAAATGCTCTGAAAAATGGTGTTTTTTTTTGCCTGTTTTTATAAATACCATCAAAGGAAGAGACATAAGTGGGCTACATGAAATCCAGGGTGCTAGCTTAGAGAGGCGAGAGAAAGCAAAGTGCAGAAACCTCTGTGATTGGATAAAGTAAAATGATAGACCCATGCTTCTTTCACACAGGTGGGTACAGGATAGTTAATTCAATAACAATGAGGACATTTTTGATTCATTGATTGTGCCCTGAGGGTCTGAAAAATGGAAGTTACAAGTTACCCTGACATTCCACAGGTATTTATGTAGGTACAAAAAGACAGTGGGCTCAGGAAAGATCAAGGTGATCTTTGTCAGGGAAGATACTGGCCTAAGGCATGACCACCCAGCATAGACTTTCAATTAAAACTGTTTAATTTCAGACCATCCTTTGTGGTGACTTCAGGTCTGAGTTGGCAAGGCCTCCACGCAGGCCTCCCTGAGCTGTCAGGTCAGCATGGCCCCTCTCTGTCCACACTCACAGGTCTAGGCGAGGACACGGAATCCTAGTGAGGCCGCAGAGCAGCAGCTGCAGCTCCAGAGGAGCCGTCAGGGTGGCAGCGCCACCGTGCTCTGTGCAGAGTGCCCGCGGCTGCTGTGCACAGACTGGCTTCGGGGCGGAGGAAGCACTGCACTGCCGGGCACCGCCCAGCAGCGCCGAGGCTGAGGTCTGAGCCAGCAGCGCTGTGCGCTCCCTTTGCCAGCACTAGAAACAGGGACCCTCCTTGTCCTATCTCCCTTCCAACCTCCCGTCACTCCTCCCACAGGGTAAAGCCAACAAGAAGACAGTCTGCAAAGGATTTGGGGAAATGCAGTTTGTGGACTCCCAGCTCTACACTCACAGAAAGGATGAGGCATGGGATTAGGTCTGAAAAACATGGGCACCTAGCTGACAGCTGGAAATCTTAATTCCTAGGGTCTTTAGAGAAAACCCTTCAAAATACTGTCCGAATATCACAATTAGTTAGAGCTTTTTTTTTAATTGAAAGAATCTAATCCCAAAAAACGTAATCAAAAAGAAATCTTTGGCCCCTTTAAGTCAGAGTTAAGAAGTGGCTAGTTCAGGTATGGGATTAGGTGATGTCATCGGGATATGAGCTCCATCTCCCACGCTGCATTTGACAGTGATCCCACTTCCAGGAATAAATCATTAGAAACCCGAAACACCAGTCAGAAAGGACATATCCACTCCTATGTTCATTGCAGCACAATTTGCAACAGTTAAGATCTGGACACAGCCCAAATGCCCATCAGCAGACGAGTGGATAAAAAGGTTGTGGGACATTCACACCACGGAATGCTGAGCAGCAGTAAAGAGGAAGGACCTCTTACTGTGAGGCAGCATGGAGGGGCCTGGGGAGTGTCACGCTGAGTGAAATAAGTCAGTCAGAGAAAGACAAGTACCACATGGTCTCCCTCACATGTGGAACCTAATGAACAGAATACACTGAGGAGCACAATAGGTCCAGAAGCATGGATGCATGGAACAGAGTAACAGCTCTCCAAGGGGGTGAGTGGGGCAGACAGGAAAAGATTAACTGAAGAACATACTTGCATATATGCACAACCCGTGGACACAGAGGCAGTGTGGGAAGGGTCTGCCGCTGCTTCCCCAGGGCCGCACACACCCTGCCACTGCCGACTCAGTGCGGCCTGGTCTGTCAGCCCTGAGCGCTGGCCTCCTTGGCTGCTGTTCCTCCAAACTCTGGGGCTGCGCACTCTTCCCCACCGTGCGCCGTCTTAGCGGCTCTGTCCTGACCATCTGGGGGCTTCTTTGAGTCAGTTTCCTTCCAGGCTCTGCGTTCCTTCCAGCATGTGTTTTCTAAGAGGCGCTCCGCTCTGCGGCTCTGCAGTTGATGAGCTTCTTTAGCCCAGAATTACTGCTTGTTACCCCCCCCCCCTCCCACATTTTCTCACAGCGCTGCGATGAGCTGACCATGTGGCCGGAGCCTTGGGAGGTAGAATGACACTTTCTAAACCGTTAGGACAGCCAGTTGCATTAAATCCAACCAAAAAGGTCAGTTTCTTTGGCGGCGACTCTCCCTCTGAGTCATGTGATAGCGTGCGTGTACTTGCACCCAGAGCTGGTATAATCATGTTGATCGCCTTGCTGATGAGCACAAATTTCTGAGAGACCAGCACTTTCTTGAATCCCATACATCCTACCTGCAGGACATTTTTAAAATGTTAGCTCAGAACGGGGGATGGCTTGGGTTGTTTGATTGCCCTTTGCCCTTTAGAAAGGAATGATCTGGGCACTTCACTTGGGCAACCTAAAAATAAGCCCACACTCGCAAGACCCTCAATTAGCATTGGTTAAGCTTGGACCCAGCGTGGGCCTGGCCATCCACAGCGGACTTGTGAGGAAAGAAGGATCACTAAGCCACATCACACTAAGATGAACCAAGGAATTTGCTACAAAATTTCCTGGTTGTATGGGATCCGGCTCAGCCTGTTCCCTGGCTGGTACGGACCAGGAGGCAACTTCTGTCCGAGGGCCCTGTCCCCTCGTCGCAGCTCCCTGCTCCTGGCTCCAGGCTGCTGCTGAGAAACCCGCTCACAGAGGGAACCTGCCGCACCTGTAGGTGGCTCCCGCTCTCCCCTTAAACAGTCACAGGCAGATACAGTGCGCATTAACACGCCAAGGAGCTGGCCTCTGTCTGGAATCTGCAGAGAAGCTGCAGGCACTGCTCAGGCAGCATTCGCACCGCGTGCTCCGGGACAAACTGGGTCCCTCCCTGAGGGAGCGGGCAGGCAGACCCGCGACAGGAAATGCCCAGCCGTGGCTGGCACTGCGGGAACCAGAGGGCCCAAGGCCACAGGTGTCCATTTGTGGGGCTTTGTATTCGGCAGAGAGAACACTTGGTTCTGAAAACAGGCTGAGACGGTGTGTGTGCAGTCACATGATCTTTCCTTTGTCTCCAAAGAAGGCAAAAGCCAGGAGTGTGTCTGGGGAGCTGGGGTTGTGGCATTAAAGTTTGAAGTTCTCCTCAGAGAAGCTTGTTCAGCAATGGCACTGCGATCCGCGATGGGTCATCCGCTCGCTGGGGGCATCTCAGGGACACAGTTGACTTCCGGCTGGGGAAGGGGAGATGAGGCAAACTCTAATCGCCTGGTCATTTCAAATGAGAGTCCACAGGGAGGCGGAGCCTCCTTGGGCTCAGGGCACGTGTAGCAAGTGCTGGAAGCCCGTGGGTCCCCCAGAGTGGAGGGGCCCAGCGGACCCCCTGCCAGACCCATAGGGCTGCCCTGGGCAAGGGGACAGCCTGCTTGCATCCGACCAGAGAATCAAGACTGAAGGTCAAATTAGATTATGACTTGATAACTCCATCGACTTGGCTTGAAGAGGACCTAAGCATTTTGTTTTATTGACAATGAAGAATTCTCCATGGCCAAGGGTCAGAAGCGGAGAAGGAGGAAGAGGGAAGTAGAACCAACATTAACTTGGTAGCATTGCTGGCACTGTGGTCAGTGCTGCAGGTCTACAAACAGCTTTCCCTCCCGTGTTCGTTTTCTGCTGCTGCTTTAGCAAAATGCCACAAAGTCAGCTGCTCATGCAACAAAGCTTAGCATCTTACAGTTCTGCAGGCCAGGAGCTGACCCATGTCTCACCGGGTCTGGAGGCTCTGGAAGGACCCGCTTCCTGCTCAGTCAGTTTGTCTGTAGGATCCCCCCGTGGGGGCCAGAGCACCAGGCCGCTTCTGCTTCCTGGCCGTGGGGGCACCCTCCGCTCTGGGCCTGCCGCATTCTTGGGGCCTACCTTCTCCTTCCGAACAACCAGCAAGTCCTTCTCACTTTGCAATTTTCTGACTTTCCTTTTTCCCCTTTAAGAACTCATGAGATTCGATCTGGCCGAGAAAACCAGGATCATCTCCCCTCTGGGACCCTTACAGGGTCCATTCACGAAGTCTCCTCTGCCAGTTAAGGTGACGTATGCGCAGAGGTAAGGACTCGGCGTCTTTGGACGCCCATGGTTTTGCCAACCACAACTCTGGGCAGACCTGAAGGAGGAGAGCTCTGAAAATAAATCTGAAAACAAATTTGAAATTTATTGATTTCATTACAAGTGACTTCTATGTTCTTGAAAAACCAAAAAAACAACCCCCAAAACAAACAAACAAACAACCCCCCCCCCACAAAAACAAACAGCAAATGAACCTGTAGCATGTAACAGATTAAGATATTTAAAGACAAAAAAGCAAAAAAACAGAAGTTTTAGTACATTGTTACAGGTCCTGCCAACTGCAGTTTAGATTGCTCTTTAAGGAGTTGTGACAGATCGGCTGATTACACCACACAGCCCGATTAGTCTGCACGTCTCCGAGTCTCCTCGACTTCTGAGCCACACTTCACTGGTGGCTCCAGGGCTGGTGCTCCCCCAGGAAAAGTAAGGCCACACAGAGAGAATGATTGTGTGTGTGTGTGTGAGTGTGAGAATATTTTAATTCATGTTTGCTTTTTGGCTAAACTTATAAAAGCACAGAAAGATAGAATGGATTTTGTTAACCTAGAAAAATAATATGAAGTGACAAGGTAGGGCAACATCACTGATGAAATGGAAGGTGGGGACCCACGTCAATGGGAGCACTGAGGTCTTGTTATTCGCACACTGGGATCTTCAAGGCCACTCTGAGCATGAGCCTCATTGGGTGCCCAGGCCAAGACACCATGAGTGGGTGTAAGGACACACGGTGCGCTGTGACCTTCTGGAATCAAAGGGTCGATGTCGCTGTTGGCAGCTAACCTTCTCTGCCTCTGGAGTAATACAGGCTGTTGACCTGGAGCTGCGAGAGAGAGCTGCCGGCAGAGCAGAGGCGAGAGCTCAGAGACGCAGAGGCCATCGGCAGAGCACGTAGCTCCTACGTGTGCGGCACAGAGGAGAGCTCGGCAGAGCTGAGAGCAGCACTCCCGATGGCGATGGCGGCTGGAGCTCCAGAGAGCTCAGTCAGCTGCGTGTCCCCGCAGTGTGCGGGGCAAGGCCGGAGAGGCTGCTGAGCGGAGAGGCCTGAGGCTGCAGCGGAGGGAGAGGCGGGGCCGCTGCGAGGGGAGGCGGGCGGCGTGCGGCCGCTCAGACAGCAGCTGTGGGCAGAGACTCGGGCTGCTTTGTGGGAAAGATGTGTTCGCCAGCCCGTGTGCGGCCGCCTGTATGGGATTGCTGTGAAGGACTGTCTTGTCTGACGGCTACATGGCCACTGGCTTCTGCAATAAGGACTCATCCTTATGCACCCACAGCCTCTCATGGCCTCTCCATCTGCCCTGCCACCGCGATCGACCTGTGTCTCTGACACTTGGACTAAGTTTCCGACAGTTAGTACCATGGGCAGGGTTCGAGAAGAACCTCCCTGTGTGGTCGGGAAGAACTGAGAACGCATGGGTCAGAGCCACTCAGAGCAGCAGGGCTCTGACGGAGGAGGATGTGGGCCCACAGGTGTGGTGCCATCTTGGGGCAAGGACACGGTGGCCGCTCACCAACACGCAGGCAGGGACTCTGAGAGGGAGATGGGGTCGTGACCGGCCAGAGGATCACAATTGATTTTACTTCTGAGGACCCTGGCCCTGGATCTCCCCTCCCATTTCCAGAAGAAAGAATTACCCTCTCACGCAGTCAGCCTGCAGGGTCTGCCATGATGGGAGCAAGCAGTCACCCCAAACACTGAGGCACAGGTAACCACCACGCTCCCTGCTCCCTGCTCTCTCAGCTCCCTCTGGCTTCTGAGGGAGAAGTGCTTCTACTCAACAGCAGTGCAGCCTCTTCGGGGACTGAGGCCCTTCTGTCTGTGCGTGGCACAGGGTCCCTCCCGGTGCCACTGCTTCTTGTCCGGTTGTGAGGCTAAGCTCCGTCCCTGACTGAGAGAGAGTGCGTTGTTTGTATCATGTGACTTGGGCTGCTGCTGGGACAGCTGTCGACCTTAGCAAGGCTCTCAATAGCAAGGCCCGTTTTCCAAAGAATACCCTTTATATATTATACCAGAGGCCCAGAAAAATGAAATTTGGGGTGGGGGGTCCCTCAGCCTGGCCTGTGCCCTCTCGCAGTCCGGAAGCCCCCAGGCTAAGCCAGCAGCAGGACATCCTTAGAGCTGCTGCGGAGGCGGGAGAGGCTCCAGCCATTGTGCTTCTGGCTGAGTGGTGCTCCCCCTGTGGGAGCACACTGGCCACCAAGGGGCAGCTCTTGCACTGAGTGTCTGCCCCCTGGTGGTCAGTGTGTGTCATAGCGATTGGTCGTTCTGCCGTTTGGTCGATGTGCATATTAGCCTTTTATTATATAGGATATCTTCGTTATTTTCTTATTTCTGGTTTTTTACTTTCTGTCTCGTTGCTATAGATCTTGGCACAATTCTGCTGATGTTAAGACCAGAGCAGACACGTGGCCCTCCACCAAACAGACCTGCTCAGCCACCATACTGGGCCTCGTGAGACATTTTAATTTTCATGCCTACTCTCTTCTGTGGGTCACACAATAGGAGATACCCTTTGAAATAACAAGTGTCATTTCCCTACAATCGCCCTCCATGGCTGGGGCAGGTCAGAGACAATGTCACCCGTGCCACTACCGAGGACGAGGAGGCAGTTGGCTAAGGCTCATCGATGCGGGAAGATGTGGCTCTCAGAGGTAACAAATGCCTAGTTCTAAGAGCAGACTCTGACAGAAGGCAGGTGACAGCGAATCCTGGGAATGAGAGCATGTCCTGTACTACCACTTTCCGAGGACCTGACAAGTGACCCTGAGTAGCAGCAAGCTCTGGGGGGGCAACTGGCCCCTGAATCCTTCTCGATCTACAGCTACACTGAGGCTGAGGTGTCATCTGATATTCCTTTCTCTTCTGATTGGAGGCCTTTTCCCAACCCACAGTGCCTTGCACAACGCAGCCGTGAAGACTATGACTACACGGTCTTTGATTGGTCTTTGATTCCAAGCCTCTATTTATAACACCTCACTGATCGGTAGGTACTACATCTCCCCAAATGTGCTGGCAGTACCAGTTTCTTTAGCTGCAGTTTCCTTCAGTGTTTTGTTGGAATCCGAATTGCTTTCCTCCATGTAAACACCCGCCGGGGGAGGCCCTGGGCCACGGGGCTGGCCCGCTCAGCGCGCCGTCCTCTGCGGAGGAGGCGGTGGGTCCCCGGCTTTCTGACTGTGCTCAGGCCTCCGACTCAAACAGAAAACGGTGGCGAAGACACTCATCTTCCTCCTCAGTGTTGGAGGTGGTCCCGTCCCCTTTCACAACGTTCAAGTGGGTGCCCCTTTGAGGGGAACTTTAGTAAGATTCTCCCGCATCAGAGAGCCCTTCTCCTCAGTGCGGCACGGTGCACACACCACATGCCACGCAGCATGAAGCAGCCCCACGCACCATGAGCACATGCCACACACCACGCCCCACGCCCCATGCCCCCAGGCCAGCGGACCATGTCCGTGAACCACGTGACATGCCCATGGACTGTGTGCCACGCTTGGCTGCGATGCCACGCGCTGGGGGCCGCGGGGCCATCTGGGGAGCCCAGGCTCTCGTCTCTCTGCGGCCAGCCCGCCTCCGGGATTCTCACTCACACTCCCCATTCGCCCTGACTTTTCTGAGGTGGAACACGGTTTCTGTGCTTTATGGGCCTGAGGTTACCTATGATTGGAACAGTCAGTGGCTTAGGAAGGTAGGATAGGCAAAGAGGCAGTTTCTCTAAAAAAATTAGACAAAAATGACAGTCCTGGGTGTTCCTTGCCAGTTAGGGGCATTCCTGTTGCTCTGGGCTCTGAGGCTCCCTTGCCTCCCACCGGTGAGGGGTCACCTGCTGCCCATGGCCCCTGCGGAAAGGGGGGCCGTGGCTGAGCTTCAGACTGTCAGACAGAGGCCGAGGCGCATGTCATTCCAGAGGAGCTGAGGGAGGAGTCTGGATGGGAGGTGGGCGGTGGGGATGATTCCTCCACAGAAAACAGACATGAGGAAGGGAAGAGGGGGAGGAGGGCCGTGAGGATGGCGGCCAGATAGGAGGCTGGAGCCCTGCCCTGAGGGGTAGCGGGGGCAGGTGCCCTGAGGTGAGGCGTGGACTGGGGTGAGCGGAGAGGGCGGGGGAGGATGAGGGTGTGAGAATGGCAAGAGGGGGGCTGGGGCCCAGGAGACAGTGCTGGGGGGGGTTGGGAGGGTGGAGACTTGGGGGCCTCAGGAGGAAGGGAGGGGCGTGAGAGGACAGTCAGTGTGGAAGAAGGTGAGTGTGGAACTGACCACAGAAGAAAGGAACTTCACTGGCACCAGGCGAGAAAAACATATTGACGACTTGAAACTAAGGAACAGTTAAAGACACAGTTTTTGATAAACAATGGTGAAAAGTACTGTTTTCTTTCTGCTCCTGACAAGCTCCCCTGACAGTCCTGAGGTGAAGGGCGCTTCTGTGCCCCTAGGAGGCCCCCCCCGGGGGGGGGGTCAGCCAAGGGCCAGGACATCCAAGGAGCCTCCGGACTGGCCACCGGAGGGCTCTTTGGAGAGGCTGCAGCACAAGCTCGCAGGACCTCCTGGGCCTGGCTGTGCACACAGTGCCTGTCCCGCCGCCCCCCCCTTCCACCCCCCCCCCCACACACACCCCGGGACCCAATTCAGCCCTTCAGGCAACTGGCTGTCCCGCCCGCCCTGCACCCAGGACCATCGGGCCAGCCTGTGCTCTCAGGGCCAGCTCCCCGAAATGAAGACAGCCCGGTGCAGGCGAGGCTGCCCGAATGGATGGCTTCTCTTCAGAACCGAGAAGCCCATGCCAGCTGCTGCCCCCGGAGGCCAGCCTGGGGTTCCGCCACCAGCCCCGCCTCTCCCCACGCCACCCGCCTGCCCCTTGTCCTGTGAGACCAGCAGCCGCAGGAGAATTTGCCCATCCAGCTCTGACTCTGCTTCTAGAACAGTGTGTCCTCAGAAAGGCTCCAAGTCCTATTCATCAGAGTCTCTGAGTAACTTAATTGTGGGAGCTGCAATCCATCATACTTTCAGTTAACAATTAATTACGTAGAAAGACAAATACTTTATGGAGACAGAGACACAGCATGCACCGGAGGTAGAATGGCCCTTTCTCCTCACCCCATGGGGAGGGGACTTAGGGCTGCAGATGCAGGAACCAGTTTTGCATTGAAAACTACAAATCCCCCTGGACCCCGTGCGGGCGGCGCCCTGTGCCTGGGAGACGTGAGGCGGCACTGGGAGCACTGGCCTAGGTCCCCCCTTCAACCCCGGGGGAGGGCCGCCCGGGCCGTGTGGTTCCATCGGGGCTCCGAATGGGGGAGCAGGGAGCGTGGAGCAGTCTCCATGCAGAGAGGTGCTCAGAGAGGAGAGTCTCCTGCTCAAATCACATCTCCCAGCATTAGTGTTTCTCCGCGTGGCCTTTGCGGGAGAGTCCCATGGGCTCAGCAATGGGCCAGGGAGGCCCGAGGCCCATGAGTCCTCAGCACTCGGTCAGCCATGGCTGCTGCCTCCCGAGTCCATTCCCCATTTCTCTTTACTGACAGAACTCCTCTTGCCCACCCCTTTAGGAGGGACCCCCTGCCCCATCAGCACACCCCTCCTTTCAGACACTGTGGTATATTCAGGGAACCCAGGGGAGCCAAGGAACCTCACGGAATGCTGGAATGTAGACCCCCCTTTTTTTAAAGTATTGCTGCTAATAACAATAACACCACTAACACTTACTCAGTGATGGACACAGTTTTAAATGTTTTATGTACATTTCCTCATTTAATACTCACAACAACCCTAAGAGACAGATTGAACTATTGTCTCTGTCTTACAGAAGAGTAGGAAATTAAAGCCATGGCTTTTTAACTTGTCTAAGGTCACACACTTAGTAAATGGTAGAGCCGAAATGTCAACCAAATCTTCATTATTTAGAACTTCCAACTGCTGCAGATGCAGTTGCGGGGCGGGGGGAGGGGGGTTCTGGTGCTCTGAGAGCCCTCACGAGGACCCCAGGAGGAACTGAGCCTGGAGGAGGCCGAGGGGCTCTTCCTGGAGAAATGTCCAAGTCTCTCTTTCACTGTAAGTTATGTGAAGCCATACATTCGCTCCTTTTTTAGCCATTTTGGAATGAGTCTTCTCTGCCTCTCAATGGAAAGAATCAAACATAGAATGTAGACCAGGAACTACAGTTGAAAGGAAAGACACATAGAATTGGCTGAATTGATGGGTTGGGGAGGATGGTGGGAAGCCCCGTCCTTCAGGCAGTGGGATCCATCTTGTTATCCAGTAAGGAACTAACTGGGTGGATTGTTCTGTGTTAGTGTTGGAGATTCAGATCACTCATCTTTCAAACGGCAGCACGAGCACGGTTGAGAACAATCAGGATGTCGAACCTGGCTACTCTCTCAGCCTGCAGGCGTGTTCTGGTCGTGTGGCGTGTGCTCCAGAACCCAGTGGCATAAAACACGGTTTGTGAGGACGTGTGTGGCTCTGCAGGCGCCCGGGCTCTGTCCGGAGGCTTTGCTTGGCCGGTGTCATGCTGCAACCAGAGGGGCTGCAGTTATCTGAAGACTCACCCTTCACACTCGGCAGCTCACTCACAGCGCGGGGAAGTGATGCAGGCTGCTTTTTCGGGAATTCTGATGGGCTGTTGACCAGAATGCTTTCCTGTGATTTCTCCAAGTGCTTAAGCTTCTCCAGGCCTGAAAGCTGGGTTTTAAGAAGTGCTCCAAGCATTTGAAGACCAAGGTAAGCTGAAAGGCTGCTTATAACGAAGGTGAGGAAGTCACAGTTTGGCACTTGCTCTGATTCTATAGGTTGAGAGAGAGAGTCAATGGGCATCCCAGATTCCAGGGGAGAGAAGGTTGCAAGGGAAGAGTACCCAGGGATATGGCCTAGTACCACAAGCGCCTGCAGGAGGTGAGGTTCTTCCTTCGGATCTGGCCTCAGGAGAAGCAGAGGCGTTAGGCAGGAAGGAGTAAGACGACAGACTGCAGCCTTCAAACAGATCAGCTGGGAGTACCTGAAGCCTTGCGGGGTTGAACGAGTTGATCCCCAAGTGCAGTAAATTAGATTAGGCTGAAACATGGAAGGGAAATACTGTGGTGCAGGAAACCCTAACTGCCTCTCCGCCTCCAACAAAGGCGGACCTCCAGCAAGTCTCCCACGCTGGCCCTACTTCCACATTCCCTGCCGGGCACGGGAGAGCCCCACAACCCTGCTTTGCAAGGGTCAAATCTGAGGTGCATCACCTTTCTGTCTGTGCTTCAGAGTTGCTCAGGAGAGTCTGAGGTAGACCCTGAATGCTGGTGCAGAAGGACGGGCAAAGCACTGCATTTAACACCAGGGGGCAACTTCCACAGACGCGTTAAGATAGGACTTGACAAGACCTTGGGCTGAAGCTGCTACTTCCTGGACTGGCTGGAAACCCATAGACCAGAAGCCCACAGATCCTTTAAAACAGCTCTCCTGGTAAAGAAACTCCACTCCCCCCAGAGTTGGTCTGTGATTGTCACACCCAGGAACGGGGAGAGACACTTGCATATCTCATTCCTAATGAGTCAACATCTTTTAAAAATATATATATTTTATTGACTTTTTACAGAGAGGAAGGGAGTGGGATAGAGAGTCAGAAATGTCAATGAGAGAGAATCATCGACCAGCTGCCTCCTGCACCCCCCCCCCCCCACTGGGGATGTGCCCACAACCCAGGTACATGCTTTTGGCCAGAATCTAACCTGGGACCTTTCAGTCCGCAGACCAACGCTCTATCCACTGAGACAAACCGGTTTCGGCATGAGTCAACATCTTAACCTACATATTGATTGTTTAGATTTCCTCTTCTATGAATTGTTCTTTATATCATTTACTTGTAGAATGGTTGTCTCTCTGTTGTAAATTTGAGGGGTTTGCCATATTGTAAGCATCAATCCTTTATCATATATCTGTGTTATAGATATTTCCCAATCAACCTTTTATCTATTGACTTTAATAATGATACAATTTATTAAGTTTATATGATTATTAAATGTACCTCTGTTTTATTGACTTGGATTCTTACTTTTGTTTTAATGGTATCCCTCAGACCTCCTGGCTACTCACAGTCAGGGACATCCTAAAAGGCTTTTTTCATTAACTCAGAGTCCTCAGAGCCAGTTCCACATGTGGTCCAAAGAGGCTGATCAGTTTATGTAAATTTTTTAAAGAAAGACAAAGGGTGTTGGTTTGAGACAAATCAGTGCTGTAACTGGAACTGTTTCTGTTTGTGTGTAGACTTTCTGTGGCAGCGAGCATCGGGAGGGTCCCACAGCGCAGCGTGATCAGAGGGAGGAGCAGGTGTCGGTGGCCACCTTGTGGCGACAGTGCGGAGGAGGAGCACTTGGGTTAATCTCACAGGAAAGGCCGAGCTGAGGGGTCCAATGTTTGACTCTGTTTCCTTTCTCCTCCGAGTCATTGCCTTCCTCCATAGTCTGCTGTCAGTCTTCCTCATCCTTTCTTTCTTCTTCCTCCTTTCTCCTCTTCTGTTGCCCTTGCTATTTCTCCAGTTTCCTTCCTTGAGTTAAATTTTCATGAGCACTACATTCAGGGATTGTCTGAGGATCAGGCCCACCTTGTAAGGGATCCAGAATACAGCCCACACTCACTCCTTCTGTCGCAAAGTTTGGGGATGGCAAGAATACTGGATGCCACTCACATCCTTTTCCTCTGAGGAAGGCATTTCTTCTACAAAGAGTTGGAACTTCCCTCGGAGAACAGAATTTTGATAGCATCTCGTAAAGCCTCGGCTCTTGACCCTCTCCTTGGAGTGCATGACATTAATCTCAGGCACATAGAAGAGAAGATTGTTTTCAGAGCAGTAAGCTAGAAAGTAAATTATATTTATTATAATTGGTAATCATATTTTCCTAAATTGGATAAAATTAGTCATTATGTAACCAGACCATCAATTTAGTTTACTTTGTCATTTATTAAGCTACTGTTTATATTAAAATCTGTGCTAGGTGCTAAAGAACGTAGTATATATTGTCTTTAGGCAAAGATAAAGCTTAAGGTCTAGTATAAGAGAAAAACAGTTTTAAAAAACAAAATAGCTCAAGGTAGAATATAATTAGTGTGCAAACAGAAACACCAGATATTGTGGGAACAGAGTTGTAACTATGGAGACAGCACAGCTACGAGTAATAGTAGCAGTAATACCGCAGTCAGTGCTTCTGAGTGCTTGTTATATGCCACGTAATTGCTGCTCCACCAGAAATCACAATGCCCTTCAGTGCGACATGAATTGGTGATTCTGGCCTTGGAACTGAAATGTAAATTGGTGGGATGCAAGAGACTTCCATATATGGGATATTGGTTTTAGGAAATCATGGCATTTTATTCAGTGGATAAAAGATGGCTAATTCTAAAACAAATAAATTTAGATTACTTTTGGAGGTCAAATATAGCTGCACCTCAACCTCATAGATTACATAATTATATAAAGTGTCTCCTGAAAAGTGTATATGCACACTTTGAATTATTATAAAGGCAGTGTTTATTAAAATGCATTTCATTTTCAAAATTGAGCTATCAGCAGTTAAAGTGTGTCTACATTTTTGGGGATGCCATATATATTTAAAGGGCCCAATAAAAACCTATAAAGAATTTTAAAATCTATAAATATACTTTATCAATTTGTTTGTGGGCGAGGTTTTCTTTATGTCAACACAGAATTAAAAAAAGAAAAAACAAACAAACAAACAAAAACACACACAAGGAAAAACACCTGATTTGATTACACGTAATCTAAACCATTTGATTATCAAATATTTAAAACTAAGTTAATTATATTAAAGAAAATATTTGCCACACAGATATTGTTAAGAGGACTAATGTTTCTAATATACAATGAGTTCTTAACTATCAGTAAAAAGTAGACAAAATAAAAGGTAAAAATGAAGAGGTTATTCACACAAAGGAAATACCAATGGCTAACACACACTTAAAGAAAGACAACTTTATTAGCAATTAGAAAGATGCAAATTAAAACAAAAATGTAATACCACGCTTTTGCTGTCACATGAACAGAACCAACCAGAAAGCTGACGGTGAGAGCATAGGAGGGCCCTGGGGAAGAGCCCCGTGTATGCTGACCCAGGCCTGCCTGCTTGGGAAATTGCCCTCCTCAGCTACAAGCTCCTGCAGTAGTCACATTCCACAGGCCTTCCCGGCCTAGAAAGAAGGAAGGAACATTCATTGGGAAAGGCCTTGTTCTTCATGTTTTCCTAGTAAATTATTTTATGTTGAGGTAATTTTATTTAGTTTCACATGCAGTTCTAAGAAAGAATACAAAAACATCCCATACCCTTTGTTAGGAGAGTGGGAATTTTTGAGCACTCCAGAGATGCCATAGACTATTCCCCAGATGGAGTTGTCAGTGCTGACATCAGGCCAGGCCTTGAAATATGGTCTCATGGCCCCTTCCCAGCACACAGGCCTTCTTTCATAGATCACTGTCAGCTTTCTGAAGAACAGGATGACCCTGTGAACAACGTGGTCGTCAATGGCATGACCATGACATTGCTTGGGAAAAACTGTTTGTCTTAGTTTGTTTTGTGAAAACAGGATGTGGTTAATGTGCTTAAAAGTGGTTCTGCACAAAGGGTAGAGGCTGCTCTCCAGATTCCCTGCATGGAGAATGGCAGAGCATTGCCCTGCCGGTTGGCCAGCTAATAAAGGCTCCCTAAATTTTAATTTGGTCTGGACTAGAGTGGTTGTTCATTTGCTTTCGCTCTACAACACCCTTTACTCAGTTTCTTACTTAGTGTCTTGGAAAATGATAGGCCATCACAGCCAAGATACAGCCAAGGATGCAATTAGATGCAGACCATTGTCATCAGCACAGTGATCCTTCCTTCCTTCCTTCCTTCCTTCCTTCCTTCCTTCCTTCCTTCCTTCCTTCCTTCCTCCCTCCCTCCCTCCCTCCCTCCCTCCCTCTTTCTTTCTTTCTTTCTTTCTTTCTTTCTTTCTTTCTTTCTTTCTTTCTTTCTCTCTCTCTCTCTCTCTCTCTCTCTCTCTCTCTCTCTCTCTTTCTTTCTTTCTTTCTTTCTCTTTCTTTATTATATTTTAATAAATCTTTGCTACTCAGATTATTACAATTGTTTCTCCTTTTTCTCCCCCAAAGCTCCCTACCACCCAGTTCCCTTCCCACTCTCTGCCCTTACCCCCTCTACCCCCCAATTTTCTTCATCCATTGGTTATATGATTTCAATCCAGTCTCTCACTGCTTCCCCACCCCCTTATCCTCCTGATAATTATCAGTCCACTCCCCTTCTTTGCCCCTGATTCTACTATATTCACCACTTTATTCTGTTCCTCAGATTTTTTTTCCTTTTCTTTTCCTTTTTTCCATATATGAATTTCAAGTGGGACACTCTCTCATTTGTTTTTGTAGGGAAATGCAACAGAGTGTTCTATAGCTAATGGCTGCAAACTGTCCAAATGTCTCAGGACCACACAAATAGAATCCGCTCCTCCTCTGGTTGACACCGCCCCCTCCCCCCGGGTCCCACCACTTCCCTGGGGCACATGGCTCCCCTGGGGCACACGGCTCTCCCGGGGCACACGGGTCCCCCAGGACCCACGGCTCACGGCGGGCGGGCGGGCGGGGACAGCTGCAGGCTCGGAGGCCAGGCTGAGATGGCTGCGGGGATGGAGACCGCGCTCCAAGGCATCTGGGCTGGAGCGGAAGGTGCAGCTGAGGCCCATCATTGGTTCCCTCGCTCCCACGGTGGGCAGGCTGGGGTGGCTGCAGATGCTGAGGCCAGGCTCCGACGCAGCCCACTCCCTGAGCCCTGGGTGGAGCTAGCTCTGCTCTCGGTGGGCTTCCCTCACTCTAGGTGGTGGCAGCGGGGGCTCTGGCAGTTCTGGCAGGTCCAGTTCCACCGTAGTATTAAACTCCACATGGTGGCAGTGGCAGTTTTCTTTGTCTCTAGTTGTAGCCATCCCATTCCGCCAGCTTTCCTGTGGATCTGATGTGGTCCCTTTCAATTTTAGCTGTTGTTTTTTTCCAAATTGTTGATGAGGCAGCAGCTTATGAGCTACCTAGGCCGCCATCTTGTTTCGGTTCCCACAGTGATCCTTCTTGTTGTCCTTTTAGAGCTGCCCCTACTTCCCCCGCCCCCACCTCCTCCTTACCCCACACCACTAACCTGTTCTCCATTTCCATTATTTGTCTTTTCAGAATGTTTTTTACATGGAATCACACAATATGTAACCTTTGGGGCTTGTTTTTTCCATTCAGTATAATTCCCTGGAGAGTCAGCCAGTTCTTGTACGTGTCACGGGTTCCTTCCTTCCTTCCCACAGCTGCCTGGCAGCCGAGGTATGGCGGTTCCACCGTTAGCAATGAGCCTCTGAAGAAATACACCTGTTTCCATTTGGGGCTCGTAGTGAGTCCTTGTGCCATAGATGTTCGTCTGGAGGCTTCTCGGTGAACATGTTTGGTTTTCAGGGACCAGTGCCCAGGAGTGTGGCTGTTCGGTTGTTGTATAGTGAGATGTAATTATTTTTTTTATTAAATTATTATCTGTGTACATATATTACCATTGCCCCCGCCCCCCAAACCTTCCCTCCCCCCCCAGAGTTTTGTGTCCATTGGTTATACTTATATGCATGTGTACAAGTCCTTCGGTTGATCTCTTATTTCCCCCATATTTCCCTCCCCTCCCCGCAGTAATTAGACAGTCTGCTTGTTGCTTTACTGTAGCTATATTTATCTTATGGTTCATCAGTTTATAATGTTCTTTATTATTCATAAATGAGTGAGGTCATGTGGTGTTTCTCTTTCATTGACTGGCTTATTTCACTCAGGATAATGTTCTCCAATTCCATCCAGGTTGCTGCAAATGATGAGAATTCCTGCTTTTTTAAGACAGCATAGTATTCCATTGGGTAGATGTCCATAGTTTTTTGATCCAATCATCTGCTGATGGACACCTAGGCTGTTTCCAAATCCTAGCTATTGTAAATTGTGCTGCTATGAACATAGGGGTGCATATATCCTTTCTGATTGGTGCTCCTATTTTCTTGGGATATATTCCTAGGAGTGGGATTACTGGGTCAAATGGGAGTTCCATTTTCAGTTTTTTGAGGAAACTCCATACTGTTCTCCACAGTGGTTGTACCAGTCTGCATTCCCACAAGCAGTGCATGAGGGTTCCTTTTTCTCCACAACCTTGCCAACACTTATCGTTTGTTGATTTGTTAACGTTGGCCATTCTGATAGGTGTGAGATAGTATCGCATTGTTGTTTTGATTTGCATCCCGTGGATAAGTAGTGACTTTGAGCAGGTGTTCATGTGCCTCTTGGCTTTCCTTCTGTCTTCTTTTGAGAAGATTCTATTTAGTTTCATTGCCCATTTTTTAATTGGCTCATTTATTTTCCTTTTATTGAGTTGAAAAAGCTGTTTGTAGATGTTGGAGATTAAACCTTTATCAGTAATATCATTTGCAAATATGTTCTCCCATACAGTGGGCTTTCTTGTTGTTTTGTTGATGGTTTCTTTTGCTGTGAAAAAACTTTTTATTTTGATGTAGTCCCATTTGTTTATTCTCTCTTTAGCTTCCATTGCCCTAGGGGCAGTATCAGTGAAGAAGTTCTTTTGACATATGTCTGAGATTTTGCTGCCTGTGGATGCCTCTAGTATTTTTATGGTTTCCCGTCTTATGTTTAAGTCTTGTATCCATTTCGAATTTATTTTTGTGTATGGAGTAAGTTGGTGATATAGTTTCATTCTTTTGCATGTATCTGTCCAATTTTCCCAACACCATTTACTGAAAAGACTGTCTTGACTCCATTGTATGCTCGTGCCTCCTTTGTCAAATATTAATTGAGCATATTGATTTGGGTTGATATCTGGATTCTCTAATCTATTCCATTGAACTATATGTCTGTTCTTGTGCCAGTACCAGGCTGTTTTGAGAACAGTGGCTTTGTAATACAGCTTGAAATCTGGTATTGAGATCCCTCCTAATTTACTCTTCTTTCTCAGGATTGCTGATGCTATTCGAGGTCTTTTATTGTTCCAAATGAATTTTTGGAGAGTTCTTTCTAGGTCAGTAAAATATGTCGTTGGTATTTTAATGAGGAGTGCATTGAACCTATAAATTGATTTTGGGAAGTATAGACATTTTGATGATGTTGATTCTACCAACCCATGAACATGGTATGTTCTTCCATCTGTTTACATCTTCCTCTATCTCTTTTTTCAGTGTTGTGTAGTTCTCCATATATAAGTATTTTACCTCCTTAGTTAAATTTATTCCCAGGTATCTTAATTTTCTTGGTGCGATGGTAAATGGGATTGCTTTTTTGGTCTCTGTTTCTGTAAATGCATTGTTGGTGTACAGAAATGCCATCGATTTCTTGGCATTAATTTTGTATCCAGATACATTGCCAAATTCATTTATTAAGTCTATTAGTTTTTTGATGGAGTCTTTTGGGTTTTTTATGTACAATATCATGTCATCTGCAAATAAGGATAACTTTACTTCTTCTTTTCCTATTTGGATGCCTTTTACTTCCTCTCCTTGTCTAATTGTAATGGCGAGTACTTCCAGTACAATGTCAAACAGGAGTGGTAAGAGTGGGCATCCCTGTCTTGTTCCTGTTCTAAGAGGGAATGGCTTTAGTTTTTGCCCATTGAGTATGATGTTGGCTGTGGGTTTATCATATATAGCTTTTATTATGCTGAGGTATGATCCTTGTACTCCCACCTTGTTGAGAGTTTTTATCAGGAAAGGGTGTTGGATTTTATCAAATGCTTTTTCTGCATCAATTGATGACTATATGATTTTTATCTTTCAATTTGTTTATGTGATGTATCACGTTGATTGATTTGTGGATATTGTACCATCCTTGCATTCCTTGTATAAATCCTACTTGGTCATGGTGTATGATCTGTCTGATGTGCTGCTGGAACTGATTTGCTAGAATTTTGTTGAGGATTTTGGCATCTATGTTCATGAGGGATATTGGCCTGTAATTCTCTTTCATTGAGTTGTCTTTTTCTGGCTTTGGTATTAGGGTGATGCTGGCTTCATAGAAGGAGTTTGGAAGTGTTCCTTCCTCTTGAATTTTTTGAAATAGTCTGAGAAGGATAGGTTTTAGTTCTTCCTTGAATGTTTGGTAAAACTCTCCTGTGAAGCCATCTGGCCCTAGGCTTTTGTTTGCTGGAAACTTTTCGATGACTGTTTCAATTTCTTCCCAAGTAACTGGTCTATTGAGATTTTTACATTTTTCTTGATTGAGTTTTGGAAGGTTGTATTTTTCTAGGAATATGTCCATTTCCTCCAGGTTATCCCATTTGTTGGAATAGAGTTGCTCATAATATTTTGTAACAATCCTTTGTATTTCGGAGGGGTCTGTTGTTATTTCACCTCTTTCGTTTCTGATTTTGTTTATTTGGGCCCTCTCTCTTTGTTTCTTGGTTAGCCTGGCTAGAGGTTCATCAATCTTGTTTATCCTTTCAAAACCAGCTCTTGGTTTTGTTGATCTTGTGTATTGTTTCTTTGGTCTCTGTGTCGTTTATCTCTGCTCTGATTTTTATTATTTCTTTCCTTCTGATTACAGTGGGCTTTTCTTGTTGCTCTTTTTCTAACTCTTTGAGTTGTAGAATTAGATAATTGTTACCTTTTTTTCTAGTTTTTTGCAATAGGCTTGTAGAATATGAACTTCCCTTTCAAGACTGCTTTTGCTGTGTCCCATAGATTTTGGATTGTTGTGTTTTCATTGTCATTTCTTGCCAGGATGTTTTTAATTTCTTCCTTGATTTCTCTGGTAATCCAGTCCTTGTTTAATAGCATGCTGTTTATTCTCCATGTGTTTTATTTCTTTGGATTATTTTTATTGTAGTTAATTTCCAGTTTTATGCCACTATGATCTGAAAAGATGCTTGATATGATTTCTATCATCTTGAATTTGAAGAGACTTTGCCTATGTCCCAACATATGGTCTATCTTTGAAAGTGACCCATGTGCACTTGAGAAGAATGTATATTCTGTGGCTTTGGGGTGGAATGTTCTAAAGATGTCGATTAATTCCATCTGGTCTAGTGAGTCATTTGGGATTGATATTTCTTTGCTGATTTTTTGTTTAGGTGATTTGTCCAAATGTGACAGTGGGGTATTAAAATCTCCTACTATGATTGTATTACAATCAATGTCTCCCTTCATGTCCTCTAGCAGTTTTTTTTTATGCATTTGGGTGCTCCCGCATTGGGTGCATATATGTTTACCAGGGTTATTTCTTCTTGTTGGATTGCTCCCTTTAGTATAATGAAGTGGCCTTCATTATCTCTTTTTATGTCCTTCACTTTGAGATCTAATTTGTCAGATATAAGTATTGCTACCCCAGCCCTTTTTTCATTTCCGTTTGCCTAGAAAACCTTTTTCCATCCCTTCACCCTCAGCCTGTGGGCGTCTTTTTTTCTGAAGTGGGTTTCTTGTAGACAGCAGATGTATGGGTCTTGCTTTCTTATCCAATCTGTTACCCTATGTCTTTTGATTGGAGCATTTAAACTATTTACATTTAAAGTTATTATTGATAGGTAGGTATTTGATGCCATTTTTAATCTATACCCCTGTGTTCCTTCTTTGCTTCCTATTTCTTTATTTTTACAGTAAACCCTTTAGCATTTCTTGCATTGCTGGTGTGGTGGAGATAAATTCCTTTAGTCTTTTTTGTCTGTGAAGCTCCTGATTACACCTTCAATTTTGATTGGCAGCCTTGCAGGGTACAGTATTCTTGGATTCAGACCCTTCCTTTGCATGACTTTGTATATGTCATCCCATTCCCTTCTGGCCTGATGAGTTTCTGTTGAGAAATCAGTTGCTAGTCTGATGGGGGTTCCTTTGTATGTAACTTTCTGTCTCTCTCTGGCTACTTTTAAGATTCTTGCTTTGTCATTGGTATTTTGCAATTTAATTATAATGTGCCTAGCTGATGGTCTTTTGGGATTCATTTTGCTTGGGACTCTGCGAGCTTCTTGTATTTGCGTGGGTTTTTTCTTCTCTATCTCAGGAAAGTTTTCTGTCATTATATCTTGAAACAGTTTTTCTATGCCTTCCTGTGTTGTCCTTTTCTTCTGGAACCCCTATTCTAATATTGTTTTGTTTTGTAATGTCCCAATGTTCCCGTAGGCTCTCTTCCTGCTTTTTAATTTTTTTTCCTAGAAGCTGCTCTAATTGGGTATTTTTCCCCATCTTGTCTTCTAGCTCCCTGATTCGGTCCTCTGCTTCATCTAGCCTACTTTTGATGCTTTCTATTGAGTTCTTTACAGTATCTATGTCATTTTTCATTTCTTCTTGGTTCTTCTTCATTTCCTCTTGGGTCTTACTTATGTTGTCAAATTTGTCTTCCATTCTTTTTAGCCATCCTATGATCATTACTCTGAATTCTTGCTCTGGTAGGTTGCTTGCCTCTAACTCTTTTCCTTCCTTTTCTGGTGATGCCTGCTTTTTTTTGATTTGTGGGCTGTTTCTTTGTCTCCCCATGGTCTCTCTTTTCAGGACGTCTGGCTATGTAGATCTCTCTCCTCTGCGTTGATTTAAAGGCACAAAATACAACACAACCAGGTACAACACACAAGGCACTGAACAGAAATGTATTTGCAGTGTTAATAACCTTCCATAAAGGTGATCACTAGGGAAAGGCAAGTTAGGAGATAGGAGAGAAAGAAGAAGAGTAAAGAGTGAAGAGGGGGGGAGAAAAAGAAAAAGATAGGAAAAAAGAAAGAAAGAAAAAAAAGGAGTGTCAAGATGAAATTGGGAAACAGGGAGAGAGAGAGAGAGAGAGAGAGAGAGAGAGAGAGAGAGAGAGACTAAGAGAGAGAGAGAGAGAGAGAGAAAGACTAAGAGATAAAAGGGAAACAAACTGTATATATGGGAAGATAATTTCAGTAGAGCAACCACCAACTCCAGAAAATGCTGGGAACACTACATGGCGAATAATACAAACTACAACACCCACAATATCCAGCAAAGTAAAAAAAAAATAACAACCAAAAAACAAAACCAAAACAAATACAAAAATACCAAACAACAACATCAACTAAAGATTAAGCAAAATAATCTCACTAAAAGCATAAAAATACAATATAATCATTAGTCACACAAACAGCATCAAAAGGACAGAGGAAAACAATTTTTTTTGTGCTAGTTAATACAGCTCAGAGAGGGGTGTGTATGCACTTGGCCCAGTGGATTGGAAATTAGCTATATAAGTAGGGTAGAAATTTTAGCAGGTGGGAGTCAGAAAGAGTAGGGAAAATCTAAAGCAGGAATGGGTTAAGATAAACAGGATAGCATAAGGGGAAAGGTTAGGAAGAGAGTGATGTTGTAAAGGTCTTGTTAAGATAGGGTTAAAAGAAAAATGAATATAGAATGAAGAACACTAATTCCAATGTAAAATAAAGAGACAATAAGTTTGCACTTTAAAAAAAAGAGAAAGAAATAAAAAGGAAGCAAAAAAGTTAAAATAGCAATAGTAATAATGCTGATTGAACCTAAAAATGTAATAATTAAAAAGTAAAATCAAACGAGGAAAAAAGGAGTCAATTTGTTCCTTACGTAAAAGATGCAAAAAATGAAAATTAAAATAAAAAATAATAAAGAAATTAGCAAAAAAAAGTGCAGTTGTGAAGGCCATTCACTTCCTCCATTATTGTGTTTGGCGCGCCTGTTTCAGTCCACACAGTATTGCAGTTTCCTGTGTTCCTCTGCACCTCAGTGTTGTAAGCTAGTCCTTAATTTTAAGATGTTGATGTCTTAGTTTCTTGGTTTTTTATTATAAATAAAACTAGTAATAAACACAGTCAATTTGTACTCCAGCCCCTAGGTTTCAGTGTTTCTGGATTTATGTTCGCGTTTTTTGGCTATTCTAGCCTTTTTCTATGGGATTCAATGCTGATTTTGCCTCGGAGCTGAATCGCAGCTGGTCTCTCTCCGGTTCTGCTTCCCAGCTTCCAGAAAAGCAGTTTCCCCCTGCAGCCTCTCAGGGCCAGCCAATCCGGGTGGCCTCTCCTTTGTAATCAGAAGCAAAGGGCTGCAGGGGAGCCAGCCTTGGTGCGCAATGGGCCAGTCTGCACGCACTTACATACAGACTGTATACCTTTGCAACTATGTTCTCCCTCTGTGTCTGATCAGCATGGGTTGCTCTCTGGAGAACCCTACAATTGGCAACCCTGAGGATCCCGTCCACTCTCTTGGGTCACGCCAGACCCAACAGCGGAGGGCTTTTGTGGACACAGATTTCCGTGGTCCCAGCGCAGTCCCAGCGAGGTCCCAGCGCGCGATTTCAGGGCGCAGTCCCAGTGCGCAGCTTTTATCTCTGCTACTGCCGCTGCTGGGACACAGGCACCCAGTTATCCCTGGTAAAATCCAACCTTTCTGTGGAATCCGAGTGTCCGCATTGATCAGGGGCCCACAGCTGCTCAGTGATCTCCAAAGTTGTGGCTTTTTCAGATCTCAGATAAGATCCCCAGTTGCAGCTCTGATGTGGATGTGGGAGGCTGCATCTATGTCACCATCTTGGCCCGTGAGATGTAATTAAATAACAAGCTTACTAGACACCCTGTGGCGAGGCTGGACCTTTCTGCATACTCCCACGAGTGGTCCAGTTTCTCTACGTCTTCTCCAGCACTTGCTGTTGTCCACTCCTCTTCTTTCTAAATGCATTCGGATGCTGCTCTGATGATAATTGGCATTCCCTCATGATCATGATGTTGGACACTGGGTACTGTGTCATGAGACTCTCCATCCTAGTTAAGCCTCTGTTTTAGTGAAGGGTGACACTGCTGTAGCAGGCCAGGGTGCTCACAGTCCCGAGGTTTCTAGATTGGGGTAGAATCGAAGGTCTCCTCCACTCAGCCTCTGTTAGACCTGGGGTGGGTGTGCTGTGCATTCCTGTCCTGTGAGGCTGGGATTCCACTTCTCAGAGGTCATCTGGCTGCAGGCAGCAGTGCCTCCTTCCTGCTCCCCGTGTGTCCTCCCTTGACAGCACCCAGGGGCCCCTTCATCACTCAGCAGGGGTCTCCACTGACGCCGTGGTCAGGGCAGGGCCCTGCAGGGATGAGACCCTGAGCTTCCTGCTCAGCCCCTCCTGGTAGCCATAGTGGTGATGGTGGGTGCTGGGCTCTCCTTGGGCAGCCTGGCCCTGTGGGAGCCGAGGCTCTCTGCCTCCCGCAGGGGCTGGGTGAGGCAGCAGGTATTTTTCTAGGGTGAGAATGGGGTTGGTATTGCCTAACACTTTTTTGATCTTGTGGCCAGAAAGAGTAGGTTTTTGTTGGGGCTTTTAAAAGATTTGAGCTCGTTAGAATTTCTGGATCGCTGGCTCCTTCAGCCCCCATCTGGGGCATATTAAAAAACAAAAATACTCCTCTTATTTTTTCGATGCTGGCATCTATGATCTATAAAATGTCCACGATATATACTCTAAATACGTAGCAACAAGATTCGGGAAGGAAGTCGGGGCTGGCTGCTTCCTGTCCTAGACTCTCCGACGCCTTTCGGTATCTCCCCTCAGGGCTCTCTGCTCACCTGTCATTATTCCACCAGAAAAAATTTAAAAATATATGTCTTATTGATTTCCGAGATAAAGGAAGAGAAATATATAAACATCAATGATGGGAGAGAATCAGCTGATGGGATCAGCTGCCTCCTGCCCATGCATACTGGGGACTGAGCCCACAACCCGGGCATGTACCCTGACCAGGAATCCAACCATGACCTCCTGGTTCATAGGTCAATGTCAACCATTGAGCCATGCTGGCTGGGCTGAATAATTTTTAAATTCCTCAAATTTCATTTATCTTAAGAAAAACCATAAAATTGGAATTTCAATTAAAATTGAATTAAATGTAATTATTAATTTCATATTAATTATGGGAAAATCATGATTTTCTTATATCGTCTTATATCAAAATATAAGTTTCTTTTACTCTTATTTGATTTTATTTCTTTTAAGATCTAATAGTTTTCATATTATAATACTTTTTATTGTCAAATTTATGCCTAAGAAATTTATTTCATTGAGTTGTTGCTGTGAATTATTTTCTTTCATTTGTGTCTCACGTAGAAAGACACTCTCACATAGACCCCTATCTCGTACCTGATCACCTTATTGAGTGCTATTGTTGTTCATCTCACTAGAGGCCCAGTGCATGACGTTTGTGCACTGGGGGAGGGGTGTTCCCTAGCCCAGCCTGCACCCTCTTCAGTCTGGGACCCCTTGGGGGATGTCCACTGCCAGTTTAAGCCCGCAGGGATCCGGCCTAAACCAGCAGTTGAACATCCCTCTCACAATCTGGGACTGCTGGCTTCTAACCACTTGCTTGATTGCCCCTGACCACTTCTGCCTGCCAGCCTGATCACCCACTAGTAACTCCCCTGCAAGCCCCATTGCTCCCAACAGCCCTCCCCTGCTGGCCTGGTTGCCCCTAACTACCCTTCCCTGATGGCCTGATCGCCCACAACTTCCCTCCCATGATGGCCATCTTGTGGCAGCCATCTTGTGACCACATGGGGGTGGCCATCTGTGTGAGAGTGTGATGGTCAGTTTGCATATTACCTTTTTATTTTATAGGGTTAATGTTTTTACTAAAATCTCATGAGTTTTCTAGCTGGTCAAAGTTGTGTTAGTGGTGTTCATAGCCTCATTTGGATTTTAATTTTACTTTTTATGAATTATTCAACATGCTTACTTATAAACGCATTATCCTAATATATAAAAAACCAGGGGCTGTCACAGCCCAAACAACCGGATGGATGACTAAACAGAAAGTTGTGTGCCTGGGGCAACCAGGCTGGCAGGGAGACTTTGTGAGGGATGACCAAATGACTGAGGGGGCAGTTAGGGTGACCAGGATGGTGGGGGAGGGAGTTAGGGGCAACCAGGCCAGAAGGGTCCAGTTGGGGGCAACCAGGCCAGCAGCAGGGGCAGTTGGGGATGATCAGGCTGGTGGGGGAAGGAGTTGGGGGCAACCAGGTCAGTGGGGGGAGGGTGAAAGGGGGAAGGGCAATAAGGGCTGACCAGGTTGGCAGGTTGGGCAGTTAGGGTGATGAGGCCAGCAGAGGGGACAGTTGGGGGTGACCAGGCTGGCAGGCACAGGTGGTTAGGGGTGATTAGGCTAGCAGGGGGGCATTTAGGGGCAATCAGGCAGATAGGTGAGCAGTTAGGAGCCAGTGGTCTCAGATTGTGAGAGGGATGTCCAATTGGATTGGACCTAAACTGGCAGTTGGACAACTCCTGAGAGGTTCCAGATTGGAGAGGGTGCAGGCTGGGCTGAGGGGATCCCCTGTGCACAAATTTTGTGCACCGGGCCTCTAGTATAATCATAAAAACACAAGGTACTTTTTTCCCATGGGAGAAATTAATAAACAAAAAAGCAAAATCAGTAAGGGCAATTCCAGCTCAAATATCAACCCAGGCCTCTATTAATTTATACTATTGTTAAGCAACTGATGAAAAACTTAAGAAACTAAGAGCCTAACAATTAAAACCAGATTATTAGCATACCCTGACTGAGATATTGAGTCCTGCCAAGAACACAGGCAGTCGGGGAGAAGGATAATTTCTTAAAAGGCCATGAGCCTGTGAACGAAAGGGAACATGCTGACCTGACAGCTCGGGGCAGCCTCATGGCGGTCTTGCAAACTCAAAGACCGAAAGTCACCACAAAGGATGGTCTGAAATTAAACTTTAACTGAAAGCAGTGATGGTGGTTAGTCACTCCTAGGCCTCTATCTTCCCTGACAAGGCCAACCTTTACCTTAACTGAGCCCATCTGTTTTTTGCATGTATAATAACATATTTTTGAAATGTCTGGGTAACTTGAAACTTCCCCTTTTCTGGAGCCCTCAGGGCACAACATAATATGCCTGGTCCCCAAGATAGACACCACAGATTCCTTCATTGTTGTTATTGCTATTGTGTAAATTGTTGACTGTTAACTATCCTGCACCCACCTAAGTATGTGTTTACCATATTGCTTTTTATCCAATCCCAGAGGTTTCTTCCACGTTGCTTTCTCCCACCTCTCTAATCTATCACCAGGAAATTTCATGTAATCTACCTATGTCCCCTTCTTTGATTGCAATGTATAAAATAGATTAAAAAACTGAAATTCTCTGGAGCAGTGGTTCTCAACCTTTCTAATGCCGTGACTATTTAATACAGTTCCTCTTGTTATAGTGACCCCCAACCATAAAATTATTTTTGTTGCTACTTTATAACTGTAAAGGTTGAGAACCACTGCCCTGGAGCGTTATCCCAATAAGTTGAGATTTTGCTTCCCTGAAATTGTCGACAGTTTGGCTCAAACTCACAAAAGTTCTTTACAGGTTTGAAGGCTTTTACGTTAACAAACCCAAAGAATGGGGTAGTCAGTACGCAAAGGTTAAAAGCACAGAGACAGGGTCCGCTAGGGCTGGGTCCTGTGCTGAGATACCACTGCACTGTGGGCCCTCGAACAGCGTTTCTGTCAAGCATATAAAGAAGAACTAAAATCTATCCTCCTCAGACCATTCAAAAAAATCCCATAGGAAGGCACAATTTCAAGCTCTGTCTGTGAAGCCAGCATTACCCTAATCCTAAAACCAGATAAAGAAACCACACAAAAAGATAACTACAGGCCAATATCCTTGATGAACACAGATGCTAAAATCCTCAACAAAATTCTAGCAAATCGGATTCAGCATCACATTAGAAAGATCATACACCGTGACCAAGTGGGATTTATTCCAGGGATGCAAGAATGGTACAATATCCACAAATCAATAAATGTGATACATCACATAAACAAACTGAGATACAAAAATCACATAATCATATCACTTGATGCAGAAAAAGCATTTGACAAAATCCAACACCCTTTCTTGATAAAAACTCTCAGCAAAGTGGGACTAGAGGGATCATATCTCAACATAATAAAAGCTTTACATTTCAAACCTACAGCCAGCATCATACTCAATGGGCAAAAACTAAACTCATTTCCCTTAAAAACAGGAACAAGATACTTTCACCACTCCTGTTCAACATAATACTAGAAGTGCTAGCCATAGCAATCAGACAAGAAGAAATAAAAGGCATCCAAATTGAAAAAGAAGTAATTTATCCTTGTTTGCAGATGTCCTTATTACATATAGAAACCCCCCCCCCAAAATTACTAGACCTAATAAATGAATTTGGCAATGTAGCAGGATACAAAATTAACACAGAGATATCTATGGCCTTTTATACTCCAATAATGAACTTACAGAAAGAGAAATGAAAAATAAATCCCATTTACAATTGCACCAAAAAAATTAAGATACCTAGGAATAAACTTAACCAAGGACATAAAAGACTCAGAAAACTACAGGACATTGAAAAAAGAAATAGAGATAGAGGAAGACATAAACAAATGGAAGAACACACATGTTCATGGATTAGTAGAATCAACATCTATAAATGTCACTACTGCCTAAAGCAATCTATAGATTCAATGCAAATACATATTAAAATACTAATGGCATATTTCAAAGTTCTATAAGAAACTCCAAAAATTCATCTGGAATAAAAAAAGATCCCGAATAGCCTTAGCTATCCTGAGAAAGAAGAACAAAGTTGTAGGGATCTTAATACCAGACATCAGGCTATGTTACCAAGCCACTGTTCTCAAAACTGCCTGGTGCGGGAACAAGAACTGACATACAGACCAATGGAACAGAACAGAGAACCCAGAAATTTGACCCGAGCCATTATACTCAATTAATACTTGACAAGGGAGGCAAGAGCATACAATGGAGTCAAAACAGCCTCTTTAATAAATGGTGCTGGGAAATTTGGTCAGATACATGCAAAAAGATGAAACTAGATCACCAACTTATGCACAAAAATTAACTCAAAATGGCTAAAGAACTTGAATGTAAGATGGGAAACCATAAAAATCTTACAAGACTTCATAGGCAGCAAAATAGCAGACATTTGTTATAACAATAGCTTTACAAACACAGCTCCTAGGGCAGCCATGGGCAAACTACGGCCCGAGGGCCGGATCCGGCCCTGTTCTATCTGGCCCATGGAGCCAAAAGAGCGGAGGGTTCTCTTGTTCTCCCCTCCGCTCCTTCACCAGCAGCCCAAGAGGAGAGTGCCAGCATGGTCAGGTTGTTTTTTTTCTGGCCCTCTGGTCCAGTTTAAGAACCCATTGTGGCCCTCGAGTCAAAAAGTTTGCCCACCCCTGTCCCAGGGCAATTGTGGGATCCCCTTTCACATCTTGCATGTTTCAGCGTCCCAGTTCAGGGTTTGGGTTCTGAAGAAGGGTGGCACACAAATGAAAAGAGACTAGAAGAAATTTAATTTGATGATATTGGGGGGTGGGGCAGGTAGTAATCCAACTCTAGTTGGAGAACTACCCACTGCTCTGGCCCTGCTGTCCCTTTTATTGAGGCTGTGGGGAAACACCCATAGTGCTTAGGCAGGAAATAACGGACATTTACATGGGACAAACAGAGGTGGAGGCTGCTTCAGCTAACAATGTCTCAACTAAAGGGTGAGTGGTTAGAGCAATCAATGTTGTTGACAGCCCAGCTGGCCTCCTGTCCACATCTCTCTATTAGTGAAACTGTAATTGGTTTCCGGCAGGCAATGGAGACTAAGGAGAAAATAAACAAATGGGACTACATCAAAATAAAAAGGTTTGCACAGCAAAATAAACCATCAACAAAACAAGAGAGGCCACTGATTGGGAGAACATATTTTCCAATGTTATCTTCAATAAGGTTTAATCTCCAACATTTACAGGGAACTCATACAACCTAACAAATGGAAGATAAACAACCCAATCAAAAAATGGACAAAGGACCTAAATAGACACTTGTTGAAAGAGGACATATGAAAACATGCTCAAAGTCACTAATCATCCAAGAGATGCAAATCAAAACAACAATGCGGTACCACCTCACACCTGTCAGAATGGCCATCATCAACAAATGACAAATGCTGGAGAGGATGCAGAAAAAAACTAAACCTTGTGCACTGCTGGTGGGAATGCAGACTGGTGCAGCCGCTGTGGAAATCAGTATGACACTTCCTCAAAAAAGTAAAAGTGGAACTGCCATTTGACCCAGTAACACCACTTCTAGGACTATATCCCAAGAAAACAGAAACACCAATCAGAAAGGATATATGCACCCTATGTTCATAGCAGCACAATTTACCATAGCTAAGATTTGGAAACAGCCTAAATATCCATCAGCAGATGAGTGGATTAGAAAACTGTGGTACATCTACACAATGCAATACTACGCTGCTATAAAAAGAAGGAATTCTTACCATTTGCAACAGCATGGATAGAACTGGAGAGCATTAAGCTAAGCGAAATAAGCCAGTCAGTGGGGGGAAAAAAACAAAAATCCCCACATGATCTCACTCATTTATGGATAATAAAGAACATTATAAACTGATGAACAAGACAATAGATGCAGAGGCAGGGAAGCATGGAACAGACTTTCAAATCACAGTGGGAAGGCTGGAGGGGATTGAGGTGAGAGATCAACTAAAGGACTTATATGTATACATGTAAGCATAACTAATGGATGCGAGACACTGGGGGTGGGGGTGGGTGAGGACAAGTGCAGGGGGGAGGGGGGAGGCCAGGGAAGGTCAATGGAGGAAGAAAAGGAGACATATCTACAACTATTTGTAATACTTTGAACAATAAAATAAAAAATAAAAGAGCAAGTACTTAAATGTATACCTATTTAACTTCTAAGACTACATTTTTAATCATTTTATGTCTATGTAGTGGACGCACCTGTAAGTTATTTCTTAGTGCTCTCTCTGACAAATTTCATTATCAGGGTCACGCTAGCCCTAGTAAAACAAATTGAAATGCTTTTCATCTTTTCAAATGTTCTGAACTATTTTTAAAAGCATAGAATTAACATTTTCTACCCATACCTGAGAATACATCTATTTTATTATCCCAAAAATATGTTTTTGTTTCATTTTTTCTTTATCAGAACTTCCTTTATTAGACTTACACATTTTGTTGATCTTATGAAAGGAAAAATAATAATTTTATATACCAATTGTAATGTTTTCTTTCTACTTTTTGTTCCACTTTGAGGATATTTTTCTCCTTGAATTGAATGTTCATTTTATTTGTTCTCCAGGATGACGGTCAGTGCTGGGACCACAGTTTACTTTTTCTCTCCCACTTCAGTGTCCTGCTGCAGTCACACTCAGTGGCCGGAAATCCTGTGCCTCAGACACCTAAACAGGTGACAATGCGCCAAAGAGCATAAGAAATTCTGCTCTGAATTCGGTTCATAATCCAAATCCACATTTTTTACATTTACTGTGCAGAGCACGCAAAGCAGAGGTAGCGGGGTGGGGATGGGGAGTGGGGCAGGAAAGCCCTCCAGGGGCGTAAGGAGCAGGGTTCACACCCTAACGACCATGGCTCTGGAGTGAAGTAGCTGAACCTTGGCAGAAATGTCCTTTGAATGTGCTATTCTAACTGTCAGCAGAGATCACCTATAAGTTTGTGCAACAAGTAATCTACATAACCCAAGGAAATAGAACATTTTTAAACTGGTATTATTAGTAAGTTTTAAAGATCAGAGACTGAGAACAAAAAAAAATCATAGCTTGAAAAAAGATCTTTAAACCACAGAGTTTTTGCATAGCAAAGCAAAATGAACAACTCCGTGAATTAGAGCGCCAGGAGTGCCGGGCGCTCTCCTGCCAAATGCGCCCTGTGCCCCGAGGAGCCTCTACGTCACCAGTCCCAGCGGACCCCTCCCCGCAGGCAGGCGGGCCTGTGGACCCCTCCCCGCAGGCAGGCGGGCCTGTGGACCCCTCCCCGCAGGCAGGCGGGGGCCTGGGTGTGGCCGGTGGGATCGCCTGGCCTGGTCCTGGACCATCTGAACACACAGGTGACATGCAGGTGACTAGAAATCCAGTTCCAATAAAGTTTCATAACAATTTGAAGTAGATGTTTGCCCACACGTAGAAAAACTTTGCTTTTAAGTGGTTTCCAAATGTTCCACTTGGTTCTCTTTTTTTATTTTTCTCAAATGGAACACACACATACACACACATACACACACCACACACACACACACACACACACACACGCCCCTCAACATGAGAATTAGAATGTCCCTCTCCTCTTCATCCTTCAGTAAGATGCCTTAGAATCGCTGACCACCCAAGCTTCACAGGGGGCCCTGGTGTCCTGTTTAGGTTGGTTCCCCAGCCGGGAGGCCTGAGGCCTGTGCGTGGCCGGCGCGGGGAGCCGTGCTGTGTGCGCGGCTGCGGGAGCGCAGGCTCCGCTGAGACCGCACCTCCTCCCTGTGGCCGCGCTGGGCTTCCGGCCACCGCCCGCCCGCCTGTGTTTGGAGAACAGAGGGCAGCTTCCAAGCCTCATCTCATCTCTGTGCACATACGTGGGGGTCCACTCCCTTTTCTAAAGGAGAAAGTAAAACTCACATAATTACTTAAAATAGAAAAATCAGCTCTTTTACTTTCTGTGGGTGTATTATAATAAATGGTAAAAAATCAGTTATTTAAAAATGCAAGCCAAGTTATAATACAATTTATGACAGCAATATCTGGGAAGCTCTTATTTCTATTATTTGAAAATTTATTACAGACCATCTTTTAGTTTAGAAAGAAAAAGTAAAACACTTGATTTAAAAATAATAATAACAACATAGTGTTCCCAATGAGCTAGCATATTGCAGAGAAATAAATTAAAAATTTAAACCTCATGAATTCATGCAAAATTAATATTCTCCATGGGTGTACCCCCACCATCTGCTCTCCAGGACAATTCTTATCATAACATTACAGTGTGATCATTGGTTCAACTTCCTAACTGAAGTTCTGTATTCTTTCCCCCCCAAAAGCAAGTCATTACTGTGTATTTTAGCTATAGCACAAATATAATGTAGAATAACATACAGTAAATATTTAAATATGTAGATCATATTTAGTGAACAACAAAGTACTCAAATAATAAACAAACCTTATCCCAAATAATTAGTATGTTCTCTATAAATTTTTTACATAGTTGAGATCACTTAGTGAGTTTATGTTCACATTCTGCTATTTGCCTAATAGCTTAAGAATAACTCATTCATTAAAAACTTATAATCATATTTTAAGGAATATTAATAGTATACTAATTAAGTCAGAGTGAGTGGTTTTGATGTTATAGTTCTTATCCATACGTTAATTTAAAACATCAGGGTCACTTGCTTTCTGGAGCTGCTCCTAGTTGACGGCATCGGAAGCGGCGCGTGGCCGTGAAATGCCCGCTGCCCGCTCCGCCCGGGCCTGGGCCACAGGCACCGGAGAGGTTCCACCTGAAGGGCAGACGCGGCCCTCCCCCTGGAAAAGCGTGTTTTCTGAGCAGTGGTCGCCTCCGGTGCAAAGGCCGCAGGGCCTTCCATTCCCGGCGCCCGGAACGGCTCTCGTGGAGCAGAACTGGCGGGCTGGCGGGGAGCACACGGGAGAAGCGGCGGGAACCTCGGTGTGAACGCCGTGGCCGTGGCCGTGGCCGTGGCCGGTGTGAACGCCGGCGCCGTGGCCGTGGCCGGAGGGTCGGGGCCTTCCCGGCCCGGCAAACAGGCGGAGGCGGCCTCCTCCCCGGGCCGCCGGGCGGCACTGCCTCCGGCCTGGCTGTGGCCGGTTTGTCTGGCCATCGGTTACCTCTAACCCCGGACGCAGCCTCCCGGGGGCTGGGGGGTCCCTTCCCGCCCGGCGCCCGCTCCCTCCGGCTTCTCCTCCGGCTCCGGCTTCTCCTCCGGCTTCTCCTCCGGCTTCTCCTCCGGCTCCTCCTCCGGCTCCTCCTCCGGCTTCTCCTCCGGCTCCTCCTCCGGCTCCTCCTCCGGCTTCTCCTCCGGCTTCTCCTCCGGCTCCGGCTTCTCCTCCGGCTCCTCCTCCGGCTTCTCCTCCGGCTCCTCCTCCGGCTCCTCCTCCGGCTTCTCCTCCGGCTCCTCCTCCGGCTTCTCCTCCGGCTTCTCCTCCGGCTTCTCCTCCGCCCGCCCAGCGCCCCGCCCCGGGCGTCCGGGCCGAGGCCGGCTCCTCCCGCCTCACTGGCCGGAGCTGGGCCATGGGGTCCGGCCGCTCCCGTCCTGCTCCCCCGGCCCGGCGCCCAGCAGCCGGGGCTCCGGTGGGTCCGCCTCGCTGGCCGGAGGGGCCGCGGCTTCGGGCTTCCCCGGGCCGGCCGGCTGCCGCTCCTCGGGGGGCCCGGCTGGGGCGGCCGCGGCGGGCGGGCGCCTCTCCCGCTCCGGCCCAGCCTCCTGCTGCCGGCCCCGCCGGCCGAGGCTGAGGAGTCAGGTTCCGGGCTCCAGGTCCTCCCGGTCCTCCCGCTGGGAGGCGGCCCGGCCTGGGGGTGGGGAGGTGAGAAGGGGCTCCCCGCCCCCCGGGAGGCCCAGCACAGGATCCGGATGGTGAGCGCCCAGGCCCGGGCCCCCACCCGGGTGAGACGTGGGCCTGGGCGGCAGCTTTAGGCCCCACGTGCGCCCTGGGCTGCGTGTCCCTGCCCTTCCGCCCACCGCCGGCCCCTGAGGACCCGTCCCTCCGCCTCAGAGGACAGAGGCCACCGGAGGCTGTGGCCGCCCAGCCAGCAGCGCCCACCAGCTGCTCTGCAGCCCGGCCACCTCCGCCGCCAGGAGGCCAGAGGCTGAGAGCAAGAGGGCCTCACTGCAGGCGGCCTGCCAGGGTCTGCACTGCACCCCCCCCCCCGCACCCCCTGTGCCCCACCTCCCCCCCCCCACCTCCTGCTCCCCCACATCCTGCCCCCCCACCTCCTGCCCCCCACCTCCTGCCCCCCCCCACCTCCTGGGCCCCACCTCCTGCCCCCCACCTCCTGCGCCTGCACCAGAGCCCAGGGTGGTCTGAGTCTGTGCAATCCTTCCAGGAAGAGCTTGTGGCAGGGCCTGCTCTGCTGCTGGGAGCCGCCCCCTCCCTTTGGAGGCCGGTGCCCGGCCCCGCTGCGGGCGTGCTGGGGAGGCAGTCCTGCCCCGGGACACTTCTGAGAACAGGACACAGCTCTGCCCTCATGAGCTTTGAGGGCCAGGGGTCAGAGGGGAAGGGAGGAGGGGCAGGAGGATGGGGGTCCCAGAGCCGCCCTTCTCTCTCCCCTTTCCTCCTCTGTCTTCTTAGCCCGGTCAACGGTCCCCAGCGGCCCTTGGCAGCGAGGGCCCCCGGCAGCGCTGGGAGGGGCGCCTGGGAGGGAGGGTCTGCACCAGGCCGCCCAGCCGCCGCTCCTGGCCACAGGCGCGGGCGAGATGCAGATGGGAGGCGTTTAGTCCACTCCACTCTCCACCGAAACACCCCTCAAAGGTCAGCCCAGGGCCCTCCCAAAGGTCAGGTCGGGGGGAGAGGAGAAGGGAGCGCTTTGCTCCTGGATTCTCTGTTCACAGCCTTGCGGAACCCACTCACCCGACAGCACGGTAGGCATTTGCCCATAAGCCAGAGAGAAGAGGAGCGAAACGCTGCTCCTCAGAGCCCCCGAGGAGCTAGAGAGCACCCCTCCGGCTTACAGAGGCTCCCACCCCAGCCCCCTCCCTCTGGCCACCCCGAGGGGGGCACGCCAGGCCTCATCCCCGAGCCCAACAGTGTCTACACGGGAACGCGAGCAGGGGGGGAGGGAAGGCAGGAGGGGGGCTAGAATGCTTCCAGGAGCAGGTGCCACTGTGGCTTCGGGCTCCGTCGGGCTGGGTCCCAGGTGTGGAACACGCCTCAGAGGGCCCGCCCAAAGGCGGCCATGCCAGAACTCCATGCGCCATCCAGGCCGTGGACAGGGGCCGGCCCGCCTTCTTCTGAGTGCCTGGCACTGCAGGAAGGCTGCAGGGGAGCGGAGTGCAGAGGGGTCTGTGAGGAGAGCGGGATGGGTGTGCAGAGGGGGATGGGTGTGCAGAGGGGGCAGGTGTGCAGAGGGGGAGACGGTATTCAGAGCGGGAGAGGGTATTCAGAGGGGGGGCAGGTGTGCAGAGGGGGCAGGTGTGCAGAGGGGGCAGGTGTGCAGAGGGGGATGGGTGTGCAGAGGGGGCAGGTGTGCAGAGGGGGCAGGTGTGCAGAGGGGGATGGGTGTGCAGAGGGGGCAGGTGTGCAGAGGGGGCAGGTGTGCAGAGGGGGCAGGTGTGCAGAGAGGGAGACGGTATTCAGAGGGGGGGCGGGTATTCAGAGGGGGGGCGGGTGTGCAGAGGGGGCAGGTGTGCAGAGGGGGCAGGTGTGCAGAGGGGGAGACGGTATTCAGAGGGGGGGCGGGTATTCAGAGGGGGGGCGGGTATTCAGAGGGGGGGCGGGTGTGCAGAGAGGGAGCAGGTATTCGAGACCAGGTGTGAGCTGACAGGGTCCTTGCACTGGAAGGGGCTGGCAGGGCTGGCCCCCCACCCACACAGTGTTCCCAGACTTGTTTGGATGGCGACTATCAGTAGAATGAGAACAGCCTTTCATGGCTTGCCAAGTAGTCTGTGATATTTACTGAGATTTGCTGTACCAAGAATCTGTCCTGCTCTGTCTCTCCCTTAGAGATTAAGAGGAACAAAGAATGAATTCCTCTTGACAGACCTCCTGTTCAGTGTTTTGTCCATAAAAAGCAGTATGCAGTTAATACAGTCGCTGCATTCTCTCGATGGCCTGTAGTCCTCCCGATCCCACTTTCCTGTCTTTCTTTTCTCAATTCCCACCTCCCTACCTCATCCGGGTTCAACCTGGCAGGTGTGAGGTGGAGAGGGGTGCAGAGGGCGGGGGGCAGGTGTGAGGTGGAGAGGGGTGCAGAGGGCGGGGGGCAGGTGTGAGGTGGAGAGGGGTGCAGAGGGCGGGGGGCAGGTGTGAGGTGGAGAGGGGTGCAGAGGGCGGGGGGCAGGTGTGAGGTGGAGAGGGGTGCAGAGGGCGGGGGGCAGGTGTGAGGTGGAGAGGGGTGCAGAGGGCGGGGGGGCAGGTGTGAGGTGGAGAGGGGTGCAGAGGGCGGGCGGCCCTGGCAGGTGTGAGGTGGAGAGGGGTGCAGAGGGCGGGGGGCCCCGGCAGGTGTGAGGTGGAGAGGGGTGCAGAGGGCGGGGCGGGTGTGTAGAGCGGGTGCGGGACTAGGGCGGCCTCTTGGCTGCGAGCACTGGTCCCCCAGGAGGGAGAGCTGAGCGCTGAGGCGATTCCATTCCTCAGCCCGGAGCCACGGTGTCTCATCAGGGCCTGGGCCAGGCCCGGGGCCGGGCTGGGGTCCTCCTGGGGAGGTGGCTGGCTGGACCCCCGGGTGAGGAAAAGCAGGAGCCCGAGGGCTGGGATCTGGCCTCAGACTGACACCTGGTGCAGCTCTGGGAAGTAGGGTGCACCGCTGTCTCGGGGGGGCACAAGCAGCCCATGGCCCCCTCTTCCTGGATTTGCACTGCACTTTGCTCATTGTGTGAGTATTTAAACCAAAGGTTTGCCCAACTGCACTGGGGAGTTCACATGAAAACCCCAATACGAAGTACACCCCCCGCAGGTCTGGCCACAGCCCCTGGGGCACAGCAGCCTGTCTTCACAGGGCTGACACCCTCCTCCACAGGGGCCACCATTGCCCGGGGCCGGGCGGAGCTAGCGAGCTGTGTGTTTGCTTCGTGTGTGCATCTCCTGACTCACTCCTTTCGTACCCCACCTGGTGCTGGGAGCCGCGGGGCGGGCCCCTGGCTCTCAGCATCCGCGGCGCTGGGAGACGGAGGGCAGCCGGCTCCTTGGAATCAGATTGCTCCTCCAGGACTCCATTCCAGTCCGAGGATGTCCTAACCCTGACTGGGCTTTGAGATATCCAAGTGTCCTTCACCTTGACCCACATTCCCTTAGCTTCTATCCCAACTGTGACAGTTTCCAATCAAACTGACTGAAGTGTGACATCCAGACAGCATCCTACTAGTTGTGTTGCTTTGTTCAGAACCAAACTCTCCATCATCTCATCCGAGGTGGTTTTTACGCCTTATAGGTGGCAAATTGAGAAACAATAGACTCATTCCCACTCCTCTCTTTATGTCACAGAACATGACAAATTGGTCAGCAATTTTTTTCAGCATCACCTTCAAAACATAGCACAGTTCCCACAGCTACATTCCGCATCACCCAAAGCTACCCGCACAGCCTGGCCGCCCTCTCTTCTCCTTCGGGTCGTGCTAATGGCCTCCCAATGGGCTTCTTGCTTCCACATTGCTCCCAGCACAGCAGGCAGTGCGGTTCTTCTGAACCAGCTCCCATCACCCTTCCCTTCCTCAGAGCCCCTTCCCAGGCCCTCTCTGACCTCATCTTCTGTTTCCCTCCACCTCCATCAGCTGCTGCAGCTGCACTCACATCCCCGCTTTTCCCTGAAAGCCCTGGGCACCTCTTTCCCAGACCCGTACACCTGCCCCTCGTGCAGCCTGGAAGTGCCTCCCTGTCCATCTGCAGCTACAGCCTCGTTTCCTTAGGACACAGATCAAACATCAGCTGCATGAGGCCCTCTCATCAACTTCTAAAAGTGAAACTCACTCTCCAATCCCTAGAAATCCCTGTTTTTATTTTTACCTAGCTCTTTCCACCATCCTATATAATAAAGAGGTAACATGCAAATTGACCATCACTCCAACACACAAGATGGCCACCCTCATGTAGACACAAGATGGCCACCACAATCTGGCCAGCAAGGCAGGGCAGTTGGAAGGGACCAGGACTGCAATGGAGGGCAGTTGTGGGCAATAAGGTCTGCAAGGGAGGGCACTTAGGGGCAACCAGGCCTGCAGGGGAGGACAGTTGGGAGGGGAACCAGACCTGCAGGGGAAGGCAGTTGGGGGTGACCATGCCTGCAGGGGAGAGCAGTTAGGGGCAATCTGGTCAGC